>WAAE01025973.1:208409-236292 GCA_013400495.1 Nicator chloris | reverse complement strand
AAGGGGGGGGGGGGGGGGGGAAGAAAGAAAAGGGAGGAAAAAAAAAAAAAAAAAGAAGAAGAGAAAAGAGAAAAAAATAATCCCTGCGTGCTGGGGCTGGGAGCGGACGGGGACGGGGGCGGGGGGCAGTGGCCTTTGCCTGCGCCGGGGCACGATGGAGCCCCGGCCCCTGCGCTAGGCTCAGCCGTTCTTGGGCACAGATACTGGGGTGAAAAAGAGAGGGGAAAAAAAAGCAGTATTTTGTTTCTTTTCCGTTCTGCAGATCACTGTGAATCCTGCCCGCTCAGCCCTGCCCCCACCCCCAGCCCTGCCCGGTCCCCCTTGCCCTGCCAAAGAAACCGCACTGGCCAGGGGGACGTGCTGCTTGGCCCTGGGGGACATGCCCTGTGTCCCCGAGTGGGCCACGCCACACGCCCCACCGCGGGACGTGCCGCACGTCCTCGAGTGCCAAATGGAGCGGGAGGTGCCACATGTCCCCAGAAGGGCCGTGCCAGGCGCCCATGCGGGTCCCTCGGGGCACCGGGGCTGCTCCCAGGTGCTGCTGGCTGGGGACACGCAGCGCTGAGGGGGCGGGAGGTGGCTCCGCAGCGGTGCCCCGAGGGGCTGGGGCTCACGCCGGGGCGCTCGGGTGGGGGTGTTGTCCCCTCCAGTCAATCCACTGGGTGCCAAGGAGGGGGACGGTGTGGCTGCTCAGCCCTGGCACCCCACAGACCCCACTGCACCCCACAAACCCAGCCAGAGGAGGTGCCGCGGGGCTGGAGGGGCCCCGAGCAGGGTGACAGCTGTGACACCCCGGGGTGCCGCACTCGCCCCCCGCTGCTCCCGGCAGTGCCGGGGGTCCCTGGGCAGCCTTGGGGACCCTCATCCCCCCGGGGCACCCCACTCAGAGCCACTCCATCAGCCGGGTCCAGGGGAGCCCCCTCAGCATGGCCACCCCGGGGGGGCTTGGGAGGGCGCCAGGCGCTAATTAATGCTGGGGTTAATTAATGGTCATTCTGCTTGTAGCTTTTTCAGTGTGTGTTTGGTTACTGTCTCTGGGAACCGTGTTTGAACAGATGGCTCTGTGTTACCGGGAGTGTGTGTACTTCTGTAGTCTAGTTAGGTGCTCTGCCAGAAAACCACCACTATACATACCTATAAATATATACATATATAGTCTATTTTAAGTTAAAAACCAATGAGACAAAGGGGAGGCGTGGCCCCGGGCCCCCCGTCCCGCCGGGGTCACCTCCTGCCCTGTCCCCACCCGAAAGCTTCTCTCTGCTCATTCAAAGGCATTGGGGTTTTAATTGATTTTCTTTAATTTATTTTTAATTTCTTTGGGTTTCCTTTTTTTTTTTTGTACAGAAGAGTTGGAAAACTAAAAAAAAAAAACAAAAACAACAAAAAGACAATTTGTAAGATATCGTGCGTGTGACTCCTTGTAAAATATTTTCAAATGGTTTATTACAGAGACTCAGTTATTAAATAATGTTCATATTTTCACTTCACAGGCGGTGGCTGCATCATTGCCCGGGGACGTGGGCACGGCGGGGGGGGGGATAGCATTTGGGGGGGAACAGGATATCGGGGGTCTCCTGCCAGGTGGGACACTGCCCTCACACCTGCTGCACCTCTGGTGGGGCAGGAACACGGGACAGGCAGGGACACTGCAGAGCCGTGGGCTCACAGAGCCCCACACACTGCACAGGGGGGGCTGGGGGACAGCAGGGGCTCAGCCCCCCCATCTTCCTGTGTTCCCGCAGGACTCTGTCACCTTTCCCACACCCCATGCCCCACTCCATGCCCATGTCTCACGCCTGTGTCCCACACCCAGGTCCTCCTCTTTCACGGAGTCAATGTCCCCAAGTGCCCCCTGTGTCCAGCCCATCCGTATCCCTACCCCCATTTCCCAGGATCTGTGTACCCATTCCCATGACTGTGTCCTTCATCGCCCATAACCGTCTTCTGCCACCCCACTCCTCCACGGCCCGCCCTGTCCGTGTCCCCGCCTGCCTTCGTGTCCCCCTGTGTCTGTGTCCCCTCCCCCGCCGTCCGTGTCGCTCATTTGTCCCATGACCTCCCGTTTCGGTGTCTTCCCATGTCCCTGTCTCCCCGCCGAGTCTGTGTTTCCCCTCATGTCCCCCGTCCGTGTGTCCCCTATCGCCCCGCGCTGCCAGCGTGGCCGGACTACAAGTCCCGACGTGCACCGCGGCACCCTGGCCCCGCCCCCGCAGCGGGCCCGCGCCTGCGTCCTCGTTTCGCGCATGCGCAGCGGCGCTGTTTGTCCGCGCCTGGCCTGGCCCAGCAGAGGGTCTGAGCGCGGCCTGGCCCGAGGCAGCGGCGGAGGGAGGGACCGGGGCCGGCCGGGGGCTGCGCGGGGCCCGGCGCGGGGCGGTGGGCGGGTGGGGCCGGGCAGCCCCCGCGGGGCCGCCCCGTCCCGCCCGCGGGGCCGAAGATGCGGCGGTACCTGCCCGTGGCCCGGCAGCACTTCCTGGCGGCGCTGGCCGGCACCAGCGTGGTGGTGAAGTCGCTGAGCGCCGCCGTGGTGCTGCTGTACCTGCTCTCCTTCGGGCTGGACACGGCCTACGGGCTGGGGGTGACGCCCGGCTACCTTCTGCCCCCCAACTTCTGGGTGTGGACGCTGCTGACGCACGGGCTGGTGGAGGAGCGCGCCTGGGGGCTGGCGGCCAGCCTGGCCACGCTGGGGGCGGCCGGGCGGCTGCTGGAGCCCCTCTGGGGCGCGCTGGAGCTCCTCGTCTTCTTCGCCGTGGTGAACATCTCCGTGGGGCTCCTAGCAGCCCTCGCCTACTTCCTCACCTATGTGGCCTCCTTCCACCTCGACTATCTGTTCGCCGTCCGCATCCACGGCGGGCTGGGCTTCCTCGGGGGGGTCTTGGTGGCCCTCAAGCAGACGATGGGGGACAGCACCGTACTGAAGGTGCCTCAGGTCAGAATGAAGGCTGTCCCCATGCTCCTGCTCCTCCTCCTGGCTCTGCTGCGGCTCGCTGCCCTCGTCGAGAGCAATGTACTGGCCTCGTACGGCTTTGGGCTCCTCTCCAGCTGGGTCTATCTCCGCTTCTACCAGCGGCACAGTAGAGGCCGCGGAGACATGAGCGACCACTTCGCCTTCGCCACCTTCTTCCCCGAGATCCTGCAGCCCGTGGTGGGTCTGGTGGCCAACCTGGTGCACAGCATGCTGGTGAAGGTGCGGTTGTGCCGCAAGACCGTCAAGCGCTACGACGTCGGTGCCCCATCCTCCATCACCATCAGCCTGCCGGGGACGGACCCTCAGGACGCCGAGAGGAGAAGGTACCCTCTGCCCTGCCCTGCCCTGCCCTGCCCAGCCCATGAGGATCGTGTTTAGGGACAGCAAGGGTACAGTTTAAAATCCAAACAAGGAAGAGAGGGGAGATGTAGGTGGAGGGGCTCAGGAGGGGCCTTCTCCATGTGGTCTGCTGGGGGCTGCCCTGCCACGGAGGTGGTGGAACATTTCAGGGAGCTGGTGGGATATTATCCTGCTCTTCCAGATGTGGAGCAGCAATGGAAAGGCAGGGGAGATCCTGGGAAAGGGGCAGACAGGGTTAGGGGTCCCTGCAGAAGAAAGGGGGACAGCCTGGGGCAGTGACAACCCCTGCTTGTGGCAGCCTTCCACCAGTTCACCCTGGCGCAGGGGAGGGCAGTGAGTCAGCCCCACACCCCAGGCCTCCAGCACAGCCAGCACTGGCCTTCCTGACTTCTGGCAGGATGGTTTGGACAGGGTACTGGTGCTCCCTTTTCCCTGCCCTGCTTTATGACTATATTCCCCATTCCCAGAGCTGCCCTCCTGCTGACAGCCTGTAATTGCACCACGTGGCATGAAAACTCAAGTGAGTAGTCTGAGAGCCCGAGTGGATTTCTATGGAGCAGTCCTAGGTGCTCCAGGTCTTCCCTAGCACTACTGAATCCACCCGTTCCTGCTGGGAAGAAGCCAGGGACTGACTTGCACAGTGCCCCATGGGGCAGAGCCGTTGACCCAGGGTTAACCTGCCCACGTGCCCTTGTCCTACAGGCAGCTGGCCCTGAAGGCTTTGAACGAGCGGCTGAAGCGAGTGGAGGACCAATCCGCCTGGCCCAGCATGGAGGATGATGATGAGGAGGCGGCAGCAGCAGCAAAGGCCGACAGCCCACTGCTGCCTGACTCCAGCACGGCCGGGAAGAGCCCCGGCCAGGAGTCCAACCTCATCAGCTTCCAGGACGCCCCAGCCCAGCTGTGACCGGCCCCTTTCCTGCCCTGTCTCCGTTGGAGAGCTGCTAATCCCCCTCGTGTCCCCCACGGCCAGGAGCGGGAACTCCTCCCGCGGCACAGGCATGGGGATACCTCATTCCAACGCTTCGCTGCTGCTCGTGGCCAGCACCAGGCACCCAGGACAGTGACACTGCCACTACGTGAGGACAGGAATTCCTGGAGCCACTCCCCTCAGCGCAGGGCAGGCCGTGGAGTTGGCGCCGGCGGTGGGGGCTGTTCTTGGAGAGGGACACAGGGCTGATCCCTGCCCCAAGCTGCTGTGCTGGCCCTCGTGGGATCGAAGTCAGCTTCTCCTCTGTGCCAGGGCTTGGCCAGAGCACTCAACACTTATTTTCTTCTTTCTGAAGGTAGTTTTGTCCCTTACTGAGGCAGTGGGAAGGCTGGTGGGTTTCTATTCTGAATGCCTTTCCATGAGGTGCCTCCCCCCACCCCAGCAGGAGCTCACCAGGACCAGTGAGAAGTTTGTTGGGTGGGAGGGGACAGGACACTGGGCAGGAAGAGACCACCCAGCCCCTCATGGTGGTGCTCCAGCACTGGCAGCTCCAGGCTTTGCGCGGTGGGGATTCTCTCCTCCTTCGTCTCCTGCCCCCACCCCCTTCGAGGAGCTGCTGCCCTTGGCTGCTCCCCAGCTAATCCGTTTGCCAGATTACACTAGAAGCTGGAATTAATTTTACCGTGGGGCTCTAGCTGCTTCCTCTGGCAGCAGGTTTTCTTTCCTGCAGGTAGAATATGGGCTCCCCCTTTCTTTTCCCTCCCTCTGTGTTGACGGGGTTTTTTTCTTGGATGGAGAGGGTGCTCCCTGCGACAGCCTCCACAGCTCCTGATCCAGTGGGCAATTCCCAGCCCGGGATGCGGATCAGCAGTGTCATGATTATTTTTTTAAAGGACCACACAAGAAGGTTTTGTCAAATGGGAAGAACACAGACATTTGGGTATCAATAAAGAGTTCTTTGAAAGCGTTGTCTCCTGCAACAGAGCATGGGCAGGGTGGGAAGCCCAGCCCAGAGCAGCCCCTAGGGGCTCTTGTCAGGAGGCTGGGGAGGGGGTTTCTTCCCAGCAGGAGGTGGGAAATCTGCAGGGGGAGATAACTCCCTGCACCCCAAAAGTCATCCTGCCCAAGGAGTAAAGAGGGCTTGTTGCACTCTAGCTGCCTGAATTTTTTATTGAATAAAAGCTCTGGATACAGAGGAATTTTTCACCCTGGGAGCCGCTCCCAGCTCTCCAGCCCTGCCGGGAGCAGGATGCGTGCTGGAAGGAAGGCTGTTGTGCCAGCAAGGAGGTTTCTTCCGGCCTTCCCAAGGGTTCATCTCCCAGGTCTGTGCCTCCCCCCATCCTCACGCTGTTCCCTATGACTTGCTGACTGCAGGTTCACAGCCCGGCTCAGTAATCTGCTCTGTAAACTGACTCCACTCCACCAGGCCGAGCCCAGCCCACGGAGGAGGGGTTTAGAGGGTTTGTGCGTGGCAGTGGGTACCCAGACCCAGGGCTTTGGGGCAGAGCTGCCTGCTCTGATCCCAGGGAGTGCCCATGCCACAGGGACATGCGTGTTGCTGTACCGTTGCTCGAGTGCCACCACTCTTCCCCAGCCCTACCAGGGCTGAAGCCACAACCGTGCCCTGTGCTTTCCTGCCCCTGTGGCAGGAGAGGCAGCGTGGTGCCTGCTGCAGCCTCCCGGGAGAGAGGGGACTCCCTGCCCTCCTCACCAGGATGGCTCCTGTCCTGCCTGCTCCAGAGCAGCCCTGTGGGGGTAGGGAAAAGGAGCAGGAATCCTGAGTGAGCCCTCCATTTCCCAGCACTGAGCACCAAACTGCCGAAGGGACCAGCAGCTTTACCTGTGCTGGGGAACATCCCCACCGGGCAGGGGTGAGGTGTCACACACATCTCAGCTGCTCCCCAGGGACAAGACACTACAGACAATCCAGGACTAATGAAAGATGAGTAGGTAGAAACCAAGTTCCAAGGAGACCCTGTGTGAGCAGGGGGGCTCCAAGGGGAGACCCAGGTCACTCTGGGAAGTTCGGGTCAGCACCAAGCCTTCAGTGCTGGCTCCGCTTGCGGTACAGGTATGCATTGCTCACCTGGTTCATGATAACGAGGCTGGTGACAAGGGGACACAGCATGGCAAGGTACCACGAGGCACCGGTCACCGCAGTGGTGAACCAGAGGGAGCACATGCCCAACATCAGGCTGGCACAGCCCAGCAGGTAGCCCACCAGCCCTGAGGTTGCGTGGTACAGCTTCAGCTTGGCCAGCGTCCAGTTCTTCATCAGCTTGGGGTAGAGGAGGAGCACACCCCCAGCACACTGCCCACCGGTGTACAGCACAGCCAGCAGCCCCGTCAGCCCGTGCCAGGTGACAAAGTGGCCCTTGCCGTTCAGGTGCTTGTTGTAGGTAATGATTCCCAGCCCCAGGAGGGCGCAGAGCAGGGCGAGCAGCTGCAGGGCCCAGTGCGCCCGCACTCGGACTTTGCGGGAGAAGGAGCGCAGCAGCGAGGTCTCCGGAGAAAAGATCAACAACGCTTCCGTCATCAGGAACGAGAACTAGGGGGCAGAGGGCAGCGGCATTGGCACCGGCCAAACGCCCCTGGGCCGCGGCTTCCGGGGCTCGGCACCCACCATCCGGGGGCTCAGCTTCCCATCACCCGGGGGCTCCCGGGGCTGGGCACCCACCCCCCAGGGCCTCCGCCGGCACGGCCCCTGCCTGTCCCACGGCAGCGGGCCGGTGACCGGGGCGGCGGCACTTACCGCGAGGGCCATGAGCAGTGGGTGCCAGGAGAAGAGACCTGGAAGGGAAGCGCAGGGTGAGGTGAGCTGAGACATCCGGCCCTCCCCGCGCCCCCGGCCCGACCCCACGGACACTCACTGGATCCGGGCCGCGCCAGCACGGCCACGGCGGCGGGGAATCCCAGCGCCACGAGGTGCGCAGCGGCGCCGGCGGCCACGCGCAGCGAGCGGTACAGGCGGGACTCGGTCTCCGCCGTCAGGGCCATGTTGGCCGGGCGGGCAGAACCGCCGCCGCCGACATGGCCGGGCCGCGGCGCGGGCTCCGATTGGCTGAAGCGGGCTGTCCGTCAGCACTAAAGCCCCGCCTCCGCCTCGCTGTACTGTCACTGAGTGGCGGGAAGTGCTGTCGCTCAATGCGAGGGCCCGCCCCCGCCGCGCGGCCCTATGATTCCGCGGGAGGGGCGCTACGGTGGCTGGCGGGGCTGGGGCCGGTGTTTGGGCCGCTCGGCGTCCCGCCATGGGTGGCCGCATCGAGTGCGTGTTCTTCAGCGAATTCCATCCCACGCTGGGGCCCAAAATCACCTACCAGGTTCGGGGCGACCGGCCCGGGGCCCGCAGAGCCTGCCCGCGGCGGGGGGGCTGGGACTGGGCCGTGGCAGCGCCCGTGGAGGGGAAGGGGGAACAGGGTCGGGGTGGTGGGTGCTCCCCGGAGAGGGACGGGGCTCGGCTGGAACGGAGCCTCCTGTGCCGCCGCAGGTCCCCGAGGACTTCATCTCCCGGGAGCTGTTTGACACCATCCAGGTGTACGTCATCACGAAGCCCGAGCTGCAGAACAAGCTGATCACTGTGTGAGTGCGGGCAGAGCCCCGGCCCTGCCCCGGGGACCCGCTGTCCCGCCGAGCTCGGTGGTGTGACAGTGCCAGCGCGCTGCGCTCCTGGCCCCGTGGCCAGCAGGGTCTCTGCGGTGCCCCCAGGTACCCGTGCAGAGGGTGGGTGGTCACATTTTGGGGGTGGCTCGTGCTACATCTTCTGCTTCACCAGCCTTAAATCCAGGAAAGTCAGACCAGACAGGAGAGCTGTGCTGGTTTCGAAAGGAGACTGCTTCCTTTCCTGAGGGCTGAAGAAAGCGCCCCCCTTTCTTCAGACTGTGATTTGCGCCCTGAACATGTAGGGCTTAGGCATCAGCTTTCCTGCACTGTTAAGAAGCCCATACCTCCAAAGCCGACTGGGAACCATCCTCGTGGGGCACCCGAGGCTCCCTGAGGATGTAGGTGCAGGTCACAGGTGTCTCCCCACAGGACAGCCATGGAGAAGAAGCTGATCGGCTGCCCCGTGTGCATCGAGCACAAGAAGTACAGCCGGAACGCTCTGCTCTTCAACCTGGGCTTTGTGTGTGATGCCAGAGCCAAGGCCTGCGTGCTGGAGCCCATCGTGAAGAAGCTGGCTGGCTACCTCACCACCCTTGAGGTGAGGCCTGGGTGCAGCCAGGCTGCCCCCCGATCCACCCCACAGAGCGTGGGCACCTCAGTAGTATCCTGGAGCATATTGGGGGCCACTGGGCATTGCTGGTCCAGGGGCTGGTTTTACAGAGAGGAGGGGATTGTGTTGGTTTCCTACAGATAACTTCAGTTTTAAAGGAGAACAGATCTGGGCTCCTGTAGGCAGTAATCCTGTGGGGAGGAGCTGACTTGACTTTCTGCTCTCTTCAGCTGGAAAGTGGATTCATCTCCAACGAGGAGAGTAAACAGAAGCTGGTTCCCATCATGACCATCCTGCTGGAGGAGCTGAATGCCAAAGGGAAGTGCACCTTGCCCATAGGTACGGTGAGGACAGGGCAGTGCTGGGAGACAGCTAGGCCATTCCCTGCCCAGGTTGGCTCTGCCTCAGCTGCTCCCATCAGCTCCCTGCCTGTCTGTTCTTGGAGCTGGGGGTGTCTGAGCCAGCCTTGCCCTACCTGGCTCCAAGGGATGGGTGGGATGGAGTTATGGGCTGCAAACACCTTGTTCTGTGTGACATTGTGGTGTCCTGGGATTGATGGTTGCAAGCTCCTGAGGGAGCACTGGTTTCCATGGAGATTGAGCCTTCTCCTTTTCCCTGGCAGACGAGTCAAACACCATCCACCTGAAGGTGATCGAGCAGCGCCCGGACCCCCCCATCGTGCAGGAGTACGATGTCCCCGTCTTCACCCAAGACAAGGATGACTTCTTCAACTCCCAGTGGGATCTCACCACGCAGCAGGTCCGTGTGCTTGACACTTGGAAGGGGATCTGTTTCCAGACCAGTTGGAGATCACCACGTTAATGAGCACAGTTTGGTGCTGCCCTTGTCTTTGCACTTGGGCCTGTGAGGAAATCATTCACCAGCACAAGGTTAAAGTGCACCTGGGGATGGAGCCTGCCCATCCCAGGTGCTCCCAGATGCAGGGGAACTGCTTGGGCTTCAGGGTGATGCCTCACTGCTCTCTGCCCTTTTAGCTCTTGCCTTCTCTCCCAGATCCTGCCCTACATTGATGGATTTCGGCACGTCCAGAAGATTTCGGCGGAAGCTGATGTGGAGCTGAACTTGGTGCGCATTGCTGTGCAGAATCTGCTGTGAGTGCCTGGAGGGGCTGGACAGCCCCAGGAGGGGGGTGGGTGCTGCCAGAGAACGTCTCTCACCTTTTCCTGTCCATCTGCAGGTACTACGGGGTTGTCACACTTGTCTCCATACTCCAGGTGGGTCAGGCTACGGTGTGTGGGGCTGTGAGCAGGATTTGGGCAGTGGCTGTGGAGGGGGAACAGCAGGGTTGGAGTGGGCCGAACCTGTCTCTGAGCTACAGCTGAGCAGAGCTGGTTTTCCATCACCCTCCAGTACTCCAATGTCTACTGCACCACGCCAAAGGTCCAGGACCTGGTGGATGACAAGTGCCTCCAGGAAGAGTGTCTGTCCTATGTCACCAAACAAGGTACAGTGACTGCCTGGGGTTGCTGGCCCAGGCAGGAGGACGGGGCAGCTGACTGGTGACTTGTCCTTGCAGGGCACAAGCGAGCCAGCCTCAGGGACGTCTTCCAGCTGTACTGTGGGCTCAGCCCTGGCACCACTGTGCGAGACCTCATCTCCCGCTACACCCTGCAGCTCCAGAGGGTGGACGAGAGGTCAGAGCCTTCCTGATTGGTCCCTGAGGGCAGTGGTGACATTGAGGGTGGCAGAGTGAGCAGGAAGTACTCATCCCTGTGTCTGTAGGGTAGGAAACATGAGGCAGTGGTGGGGCATGTGGAACAGAAGAGAATGTGGGGAGCTGGGCCATTTGGCACCTCAGCATTGTGGCCTCAGTCTCTTCCCTCCTCATCCCCAGGAGGCTTATCCAGTTTGGTTTGATGAAGGGCCTTATCCGGCGGCTCCAGAAATACCCAGTCAAGGTGGCCCGGGATGAGCGGAGCCACCCAGCCCGGCTGTACACGGGCTGCCACAGCTACGATGAGATCTGCTGCAAGACTGGTACGGATCCATAGGATCCTCTGCTCCGTGTGGGCCCCAGGGCTGGTGGGAGACACGGGAATGTCTGCCTGCCCACAGCAGTGCACTGGTCCTGGATTCTTGCCCCTTTGGGAGCCTTCAGACTGCAGGGAGGCGGGACTGTGGGCCAGGCTCTTCTCCAAGCCAGACTGCCAAGCCCATGCCGCCAGAGGCAAGGCTTGGGGATCCCACCCAGCCCTCTGACCCTGCTACTGGGCACCCCACTGACACCACACTGACACTGCACTGTCTTACTCCCCAGGCATGAGTTACAAGGAGCTGGATGAGCGCCTGGAGAACGACCCCAATATCATCGTGTGCTGGAAGTGATGGCAACGATGGCCCTCCCTGGAGCTGTGTGCCCCCACGTGTCCCCTGTGTGTCCCCCGTTGTCCCCCCTACCGATCCCCCACTGGCTGCGGCCACTCCTCCGCGCCGCCAGGGGGAGCCAGAGGCCGCCCCTCGCCGCCGCTGCTGCCGCCGGCCCGCAGCGAGTCCTCCGCGCCGCCAGGGGGCGGTAGCGGCGGCGCCGTTACCACAGCGACGCGGACGCCATGGCTGCCGTGCCCGGGCCGCTGCCGCCCGCCGAGGCCGAGGCGCTGGTGCGGGCCCTGCAGGGCTCTGAGCTGCGGGACATCGGCGGGCAGGGGTGCGAGGACCCGGCGATGGGGTGTCCCCGGGGTGTCTTTGGCGGGGGGGAGAACATGAAAGTAGGGCTTTAAATTTGGGGGGGGTCGTCTTTGGGGCTGTTGGAGGACAGGAGGGGGCCCAGTTCTGGGGCCTTTCCCAGGTTCACTTGGGGGTAAGGAGGGGTCCCGAGAAGGTTTAGCGTAAGGAGGAGGTATGCTGGTGTTGAGGTGACCCCAGAGGGCCAGGGTGAGGTGGGGTGAGAGAAGGGGCTGCAGTTCTGGAGCATTCCTGGAAGGACTGGGAGAGATTGGAGGGCCCAGGGTGAGGAAGGGTCCCAGATCTGGGGTCTGCGAGGGTAGGGGTGATGGAGAGGCTCCCCCTGGTTCTATGGAGTCCCCAGTGAGGATGTTGCTGCAGGCAGGCAGGAGGGCAGGCCTCTCCCAGTGGAGCTGCAGCCCCAGGCTCAGAGCACAGCGTGGGCTTGGGGGTTACAGGAGCAGGTTTCCCTGCACAAGGGACCGTCGCTGAGCCAGTGGCCAGGGGCCTGTGGCACTGATGTCCTCGCTGGCTGCCCCACAGATGGCTTCGGCAGCACGAATATGTGGAGAAGCTCAACATGCACGGTATCCTGAGTGCCTCAGCAGGCCAGGAGCAGCTCCTCACTGAGCTGCTGGTCACCCATGCCAAGGTGAGCCTCCCTGGGTGCAGGAGTGATGCCCACACTGGACCTTCAGCCTCCGGCTGGGCTTGTCCTGTGGGCAGTGTGCAATTTCGGAATAAAATGCGGAAGAATTTGTTATGTCTCTGGAAAAGACCTTTGACTGGTGGTGTGCCAGTTTTGGTTTTTTTAGAAAAATTAAAGGTCAAGCTGTGGTATTTCTACTTGCTGGTGTCTGGTTTCTCCCTTGGAAGTTGTTTTGGTCTCCTTCATATGCTGGCCCTTCCGGTTGCTGATCACTGCCCTATGCCTGAGGTGTCCCAGCCCCAGGGTGTGAGATTGCCTGGACCTGCCCAGCTCCTTGGGGTCACCTTCCCCCTCTGCAGCCCCAGGAGCTCTGCCCTGGTGTGAGAAGCTGCTCCTTTCTGAGCTGGATGAATACAGAGCGTGCCCCAAGGCTACCCTCCTCCCTGGCCAACTGCAATGTGGCTGACCATTAGCAACAAACTGGTTCCCCCTGCAGCACTGGTCTGAAACGGCTTCACTTCCCATCCCTTCCCTGTCTAGATTCCTGTTCTCATTGGGGAGCTGATCTCTGTGGAGATCTGGAAGCACAAGATCTTTCCTGTGCTGTGCCGGCTGGAGGACCTCAAGCTGAGAAGCACCTTCCCCATCTATGTGGTGGTGAGTAGAGAGGATGATGGGAACGAGCCTGCATATGGGTCAGGCACAGCTGTGCTTGAAACTAAGTGTCACTCTGAAGGTCTCAGAGCTGAGGTTTTGCATCTCACCAGGCTGAGGTGGGCAGTGGGACACAGTGGGAAGTGCCTGGTTTCCCAAAGCCCGTGCAAGCCCATGCCCTTGCCCCCAGGAGGGACAGGGACTCACTTCCAGGGAAGCTTGGCTTTGTGGAGAGCTGTCCCCACTCTAATCCCACAGAGAGGCTTGCAGGGGCTGCTGGTGGAGCAAAAGCCATTCCTGGAGGCAGCTGTGCTGGCTTGTGGCTGCCAGTGCTGCCCCTGTTCCCAGGCAGTGATATCCCTGGGGTGTTTTCCCCTTTCTGAGCACTGTTTTTCTCTAGCCAGAGGCTCTCCAGGGTTATGTGCCTCTGGGCTAACAAAAATGTAGCTTTTTATTACTGAGCTCCTGGGACCAGTGGTCCCTTGGGCCATCTTGGCAAGGGAATGATGTCCAGATCTGGGGAGATCTCTTCCTTGCAGAGGGATGCAGCCTTTGACCTAAGGGGAATCTGCATGAGGCTTGGAAGTTTTAACCCATTTTCAGTCCAGGGTAACACCTTGTGGGGTGTTACCCTGTCTGCCCCAGTCCCAGGGCCTGGGAGAAGCACAGCCATGCAGAGCAGTGTCCTAGCTCAGGCACTGGCTCTCTGCTGGTGCCAGAGCCTTGCAGCTTGCCTGAGGGCAGTGGTTGTCCTGCCTCTGCAGCACAGGCAGAGCCCTGAAAAGCCCTGCCTACTGGGAAGTGTGGCTCTCCATTGGCATGTTGGAGTGTCGCAGGCATGTCAGCACAAATATTAATATGAACTGCATGAACTGGAGTTGTTTTGAAGTTTGCATCACTTGTATTTTTCTCTTGGACTAGTTTTTGGCCACAACTACATAAGCAGCTCCTTAGAAGAGCCCTTTTCCCTGTCCCAGTGCCCATGTCCCTGGTGCTGCTCCTCTGTTAACTCGGTCTGGCCATTCTCCTCCCACAGCTGCACCATGAAGCCTCCATCATCAACCTCCTGGAGACAGTGTTCTTTTTCAAGGTGAGAGACAGGTTCAGCTTTCCTCAAGTGGAAAGCCCCTGGGGGTGGAAGACTGTGGGGACTGACCCTGTGTGAAACCCTTGTCGTTGTGAAGGAGATCTGCGAGTCAGCAGAGGACAGCATTCTGGATTTGATTGATTATTGCCACCGCAAGCTGACCCTGCTGGCAGCTAGGAGCACCAAGGCACAAGCAGTGACCTCTGTGGAGCTTCGTGCTGAGCATCTGGCCAGCCCCTCATCCATGCAGGTGAGGAGAAAGTCCTGTAGTTCCCTGGGGACATGTGTAGTGAAGAACGTGGGCAGCCTGCAGAGGCACAGGGAGGCCTTTTCATGGGTTGCAACCCTGGTACCTCCTGCCCATCTCAGAGGGTGTCTGGTGCTTCTCTGTGCCTGTGGCTGCATCCACACCCCTCCACTCTGCAGACTGGCTTCTGCTCTGTCTGGTGCCAGTGCCAGCCTGAGGCTTTCTGCAGGACATGCTCAGAGCTCTGGGGTGGGCATGCTGGAGAGTTGATGGGCAAAATATTCAGTAGAGGGGTTTGGCCATTTGCTGTTGCTCTTGGAAGCTGTGTGGATATCTCTTCCTGAAGTTTGGGGAGCCACCCTGGGTCAGGCTGCCACTATAGCCAGCCAGGGTTTAACCATGAGAGAGTTCTCCTAACAATCATGAATTGTCCTCATGTGTTTCCCTCAGCTTCCTTTATTCTCTGAGAAATACCTCCTCTGAGTTGGTCCAGGCCAGCAGTGATCCCAGAGCTTTCCCAGGCTGACACACACACCTTCCCAGAGCAGGAGCTGTCTTTGCCTCTGGTGCTTCTCAGCACCTGGAACTGCACATCAGGAGAAGTATCTGAAAGAGCAGGGTTAAAGGGAGAGCCTGAATCTCCCCTTGCCTCTGTCCTTTGGCTTGTTGCCCAAGCACATACTTCTCTTTCAGAAAAGGGAAGGAAGTGGAGGGATCTGGAGCGTTATAGGGATGTTTTCCAGGAAATGTTTTCCCAGCTGGGGAGGGGAAGGGGGTGTCTCTGTTAGTGCTTTGACACGAACTTAAAATCCCAGGTCTTTTCTAGCCAATAGGGTTCTCAAAAGCACTCATCTCCCAGGGAGCCTGGTTTCCTCTGATTCATTCCAGCCTCTCCTGACTCTGTGTACAATAACCCCCTGTGAAAAAGCTGTTCTCGCCATCTCCTGTGTTGTGGAGCCTGTTGTCCTTTGGAACTGCGTATGATGGTAACCCCTGTGCTGTTGTCCCTTTGAAGCACAGGCAAAAGATAGTCCCTGTCTCAAGGCAGCAGAGATAAGGTCTGGATACAAGGAAGAGCTGTAGGGCAGTTTGGAGAGGGAGGAGGCAGAGGAGAGCCCACAAGACTCTCTTAGTTACTTGTGGGGCACCAGCACAGGGAGCACAGAGCTGCTTACCACAGAAATCTGGAAGGCAACTGTTGCAGTGGCTCTTTGTAGAAATAAAAGAAGCTGAGGTCAGTGTTCTGCACACCAAGTGTGAACTGCATCTGGGACTGGAGAGAAGCTCTGCCTCTGCTGGAGAGAAGCCAGGGAGAAGGACTTGGCACCTCTCAGAACGGCCCTCCCCATGGTCTTGAGAGAGGCTGAGTCAGATGGTGGTCAGGCTGTCGTGGGGGATGAGTGGGGTGTCCATGCTGGCTGGAAAGGGAAGGAGGCTGGGTGGCTGGAGAGCATGGCACAGCTGTGGGCTGGGATAACCACAGACAGATATTCTAGTTGGCTGTTCCCAAGCTGGAGGGAAGAGGCAGATCCAGGAGGGGTGGACACAGGACTGCAGCTGCACCAGGGCCAAGTTTCTCCCTCCTCCTCCTCCTCCTCCTTGTCTGGTTCGTATGCTGATCATGAAGCTCCCTCCTTCTTCAACCCTCACAGGTCTCTGCACAGCCATGGGCCACAAGATGGTCCCAGAAAGGGAGAAAGGCAAGATTTGGGACCTGCCTCTTTCAGGGGTTGTTCTTGTGCAGGAGCACTGCAGACAGTAGCCACACACAACATGTTAGGGGCAGGGACATGAGGGAAGAGCAGCTGTGGGCTGCAAGCACTTCTGTGGCTGCACTGGCAAACAGGCAGCGCTGGCACAGTTGAGACAAGGAACTGTTTTTCAGGGCTCTGTTTTCCTACCCAGACTATGGTTACCAATGCAGTCACCAGCCTGCCTCCCTGTAGGTCCTGGATTATGGGGTCTGAAATCCCAAGGCTGATCCTGTCCCTCCACAGGAGCTGCAGAAGCAGGCAGAGATGATGGAGTTCGAGATTTCCCTGAAGGCCCTGTCCGTGCTGCGGTTCATCACTGACCAGGTGGACAGGTAGGTGCCCAGGAGCAACAGAGGATGTGCCCAGCTGTCCGGATGGCGTTCCTGTGGGGTCACAGCGGGTGCCTGGACCCCCTTCAGCAGCTGGCTGTGTCCACAGTGGCAGTGGCACTGTGCCCCGGGAGGCAAACACAGCAGCACTCCACCCTGCTCCATGGTACTCCTGGGATTTCAGATCATTGTTTCTTTCCTGCCTCTCCCAGTTGCCTCAGGGAGCATTTGTAGATAGAAATTCTGGCATTAATCTGCGAGTGCCTTTTCTCCCTTTCTGTCGTATCTCCAGTCTGCCCCTGGGTGCACTGACACGGATGCTGAACACCCACAACCTGCCCTGCCTTCTTGTCGAGCTGGTGGAGCATTGCCCCTGGAGCTGCTGGGAAGCAGGTATGGCTCATGCCCCATGGTCTCTGGGGCACCGTGGTGCTCTGCTGGGATGTGCACCCACTGAGGGATCTGCTGTAGGAGCCCTTGCAGAGCTGTTCCACCTCTACCCTCCCCTCCAGCTCCTCAGTGCTCCCTGCCTGAATCTGTTCAGCTCGAGAGCAGCTGCAGCACAGCTGGGCTGGGGACCCAGCAGTGCTCCCAAAAGCTGATCCTCACAGAGGGCTGGGTCTCTTCTGAGTGATCACAGCCAGCACTGGAGTGTAGCATCTCTGCCAGCCCCATGTGCTCCACTGAGGAGTCTTCCGGACACAGAAAGACCAGAGTGCCCATCCCAGCTTCTCTGCACCTTTTGGGGCAGCACTGACTAGAGCCAGATGTGGTCTCTCCCAGGCAGCAAACTTTGCCCTGATCCTGCTGCTGGTCCCTGAGCTTCACTCTTGCTGAGGGCCCCTGATCAGACTGTGCCCATTGGCCATTGTCCCCCACCTCTGCAGCCAGGCAAGCCCCCCACAGCCCCCCAGCCTCCCCCTGCCTGCCCTGTGGTGGGGCACAGCCTGGGGCGTGGGAACCCGCGCTGCTCCAGCCCTGCACGAGGGTCACAGTGGGGGCAGGGCAGGAAGAGCTCTGGGAAGCACGTGGCTGTGCCTGCCGAGAGCAGCCCAGCTGGATGCAGGAGCTTTCCTCCTTCCTCCAGCCACAAAACACGTCCCTCCTCCCTGCCTGTGTGCTCAGGGTCTGAGAGGGAGCTTTGATGCAGAGCCCTGAGGGAGAGACTGGAAAGAGATGAGCACAAAGGCATTTCCAGGCTGTGGAGATGCAGGGTCACATCCTGCTCCATCCCCCAGAGCCACACAGTAGCTGTTGGAGCTTGTTGTGTCATATCTGTTATATTCATGCTGCTTCTGGTTTTGCCTGGCAGAGGAAACTCGAGAAGAGTGGCTGGTACCTTAAAATGGGTCTCTCCAGCCACTCTGTTGTTGCAGCATGGGCTGCCCCACTGCCCACCAGTGTTCTACACTCCTAGCCAACTACAGAGGGAGATACCTCAGGGATCTTTCTGTTCCTGCTAAGCGCTATTGGTTTAATACATGTCCTTTCTGCTTTTCATGCTCTCTAATATTTTGCCTCAGTACCAAGTAGGCTGCTATGTGGAGCAAACAGTGGGGAAACTGAGGCAGGCATAAGCAGAGGGTGAAGTGAGGCAGTGAGCACAGGCCAGCGTCCCCCCTCTGAGCTGTCTTCCCTCAGGCAGCACTGTGTCTCCCTGGTTCTTCTGTCCCTCAGGCAAGCTCAAGAAGTTTGAGAATGGCACGTGGCATGTGGTGCCCCCTGAGGACCAGGTGAAGATGACCAAACTTGATGGGCAGGTGTGGCTTGCCCTCCTCAACCTCCTGCTCAGTCCCGAGTGCCAGCGCAAATACCACTTTGATGGCTTCAACAAGAGCCAGCTCCTCAAGGTAGGACCCTGCAGCACGAAGGCCCTGGGCCCTTGCCAGCACCTCCAGATATCTGTCCCTATCCTGAGTGTGGGCTCCAAGGAGCCAGTGGTGGCAGAACAGCAGGTCTGTCACTGTAGCAGCAGCAGCAAAGCTTGTGTTTGTGAGTGCACCTCGTGAGACCCCCATTGGTCTCTCTGCCACTGCACCTCAAATCCCTGCTCTTGCCCTGCTGCATCCCCAGCTCTGACTCCCTTCTCCTGACCTCTCTCTGTTCACTTTTCTCTCCCCCTCCATGGCCACAGCTCCGTGCATTCCTGACAGATGTCCTCATTGACCAGCTGCCTAACCTGGTGGAGATGCAGAGATTTCTGAGTTACCTTGCAGTGACAGAGCCTGCTCCCCCCAAAAAGGATCTCATCCTGGAGCAGGTATCCTGTGGCTTTTCCTTCACCTCTACAGCTGCTCTGGTTTGAGCCTGATGGCTCCTTACCTATTTTTTCTTCCAGCAAGCTCAGCTCTGGGGTGATGATGCTCTGAAAAAGCACCCAAGTACCCATTACATCCTTATTGCCAGCAAAGCTGCCTGTGGCTGACATGAGAGCCTTGTCCTGCCCTGCAGTGGCCAAGCAATCACATCTAAAGGCATAAATGCTGGGTTATAAACAGCTTTCCAGGTCACACTGAGCCCCTGGGATGGCAGCTGCATGGGGCAGACACGGGCACTGGCTTGTTTTGACAATTAACTTTTCATTTGACATTTATCAGTGTTTTCCTGTTGAATTCTGGCCTCCCCAGGGAAGTCCCCTTTTACAGCCCTGGTCTGAGGCTGCTTGGCACACTGTGTATAGAGGGACATCATGATCTGGTGATAGAGTCTGGAGTTAAACTGGTCCCAGCTGGTGTCTAGGCCTTTGGAAGTTAGGCCATGAAGGTCTTTAAACAGCCGAGAGGTTCTTGGGGAATTTAATCCATGCAGTGGTAATCTCTGGAGAAAAGGGTTTTTATGTGTTTCTACTGCCTTCTTGTGAGCTAAGGGGAGAAACGGAGTGTGGGGGCAGATCTGCAAAGAGGCTGCTGAGAAGAAGTGGGAGCACAGAGGCTCTTCCCCACTGCCAGAGGCTCCCACACTGCTTTCTGGAGGAGATGGGTATGTTGGGCAGTGCCCGTCTGGCTGTCCCCAGTGGGAACATGCTGTCCCCATTGCAGCTGGCTGTATGGCCTGGGAGGAGGGTTATGTCCCCTGTCAGAGGTGGCTGTGGCTGAACTGGAGGCATGGCCCAGGCTGGGAGCTGGAGCTGGGGAAGCTGGAGACTGGCAAGCTGAGCTGTTGGGGCTGGGATGGCAGCCACGTGCTGGAATTTATGCCACGTGCCTTAACTGCCAGCAAGTTGGTGGCACAGTGACAGGCAGCTGCCACGCTGGGGACCTTCTCCAGCCCTCACCCAGGCTCCTGCCCTTCTCCACAGCTCTGCTTTTGTGCCAGTGCTGCTCCTGCCCCTGCCAAGGGCTGGGGCTGAGCCCAGGGGCAGGCACGGGGAGCCAGTAGGAAGCACAGGCATGGGCTCCCTGGTCTGCCCAGAGTGGTGAACTCACTCCTTGTTACTGAGCCAAGCTAAGGAAAGGCCTTTTTCCATTTGGCTGCTTCCAGAGCAGCCTCCTCCCCTTCCTTGGCTATTTTTACTCTGCTGGAGAAGGCAGTGCTGTTTGAAGCAGCATCGTCCGCTCCAGAGCCTGAACTCAGTGAGCTGCTCTTGGCTGGGATGTTTCCTTTTGTGCTGGCCAGTCCTTCCCCGGGTGTTCATCTTCAGGGAAGTGACGAGCGGAAAAATCTGCTCAGACAAACGGCTCTGGAGCATGGGGTTCACACTGCTGCCACACTCAGGGTGCTGAGGTTCCTTTTCAGCAGTCCAGGCCTCAAGGCTGAACACTCATTCCCAACTGGACCCCAAAGGTTTTGCCTTGTTTCACCTCAATGCCCACTGGCGAGTGGATCCTTCCCCTCCATATACCCAGAAGCACACCCTGACACCCTCTGCACCTCTGCCTCTGCTTGCCCTCCTGGAGGGCCATGCTTCTTGTTCCCATGGCTGGCTGCCTTCTCCCCAAACCACAGCACCTTTTTTAGGCTGTTAGCACCTCTTCCTCCTGCCCTGCCTCTCCTACCAGGTTCCTGTCATCTGGGACCATATCATCAAGAAAAACTCAGGGAAGTGGGAGGCCATTGCCAAGCACCAGGTGAAGCATGCCTTCAGCCCCACTGAAGAGGAGTTGAAGCTCCAGGCACGCAGGTGAGGCCCTGGTACAGGTATGCAGAATGCCCAGTGGGGCCTGTATCCCCTTTGGCAGGACTCGAGCTCAGCACTACGAGGACAGAGGGGTCTGTGGCACTGGCTGGAGATGTCCCCTCAGTGGCAAGGTGCAACAGGGACAGCTCACTGCTGGTCGGCAGTTCCCTGTGAGCAGCCTCACCCCTCTCTGCCTGCACAGGTGGGCACAGACCTACAGCCTGGACATGATGGAGGCTCTGGCCACCGACAAGCCCCGTTGCAGGGTGTGTGGTGTAGAAGCAGCCAAGCGCTGCTCTCGCTGCCGGAACGAGTGGTACTGCACACGGTAAGGGAGCCCTGCCACCCCATTGGTGGGGCCATTGGGGCCCCTGCAGACCCCCTGGACACCCCTGCAGCCCCTCAGTGCTCCCCAAAGCACCACAGATCTCACTGGAGAATGCTGTGGGAAGGCCAAGGAAAGCCAGGGGTCCCAGCACTGCTCAGCACCATGAGCTCTCTGCTGGCCATGTACCTCTCCAAATCTTGTGAGGAGGCTGATATGCTGGGCTGCTGGTGGAGGAGGTGCTGGTGAGGGTTGTGTTGCAGCTGTGAGGTGCTGAGCTGCCTCTGCCCACAGCAACAGCAGTGACAAGGCTGGGTTTTCCGTGGTGACAGTCTCCCTCCTCTCCACCTTGTGGGGCAGGAGTAGGAAAGCACCCATGACCCTGTGGCTGCAGGTGACAGGTTGGGATGTGGCAGCTGGGACGGTGGCAGTAAATTAAATCTCTGGTCCTGAACCATCTGGCAAGGTCTGGCGTTAAACCTCCTTAACCCCCAGGACTGGGGCCACATCCACCCTGCTCCTGGTCTAATGCTGGGCTTTATCAGCGCTCCCCCAGCTCCCAGAGGAGTGTGGTGCTGGAGTTTGTCCTTCTTGCTGCTTTTCCCCCAGGGATGGATGTGGCTCCACTGCCCCTGACAGCAGCTTCCCCCTCTGCAGGGCATGCCAGGTCCAGCACTGGCAGAAGCACAAGCCTGCCTGCAACCTGATGGCCGAGGTGCCAAGGAGTATGGATGACCTGTAAGACCAGTGGTGTCTGGCATCTGGCCTGTGGCTCAGAGAGGCAGAGATTCCCTCAGTATGCAGCCCACAGCTGGAAAGAAGCTGGCAAAAGCTCCTTGTGCCTGCTTCCAACCCCAGGCAGCACTAGCCAGGGTCAGCCTCTCCTCTCCCACCACCTCACCATGCTGCCTTCTCCAATAAATCTCCTTGTGCATCCCACAGCTGCTTGGCTTCTGCTTTTTCTCTCCTAGCTTGAGATAACAAACTGCTTCCTCCTCTCCCTTCCACACAGTGAAAGGCATGTGTCCATTTTCCCCTCTGCAACAACAGAAATCCCAGAGAACCTGAAAAAGCCTATAAGGTTGTAGTTTCCTCACTGCAGCTGGGGAGAGAAGGGAGTGAGAAGGCCCCTGTGCCACCTCATACCATCGTTAGAGCAGCACGGGGAGCAGAGGATGTGGTTTGCATGAGCATCATGCTGTGAGAAAGAGTTTCTTGGGTATTTGTCATCTCCCACCTTACAGGGACGATTTCACCCTATTTCCTCTCCCTTGATGTGATGTTAGAACCAAGGGCTTGGCCCCCTTCCCAGTAGCATTACCAGTAAACAAGGTTTACTGGTGGGGATGCCTTGGGCTGCATCCCCACTTCTCACTGGTCAGCAGCTGCTGCCAGAGGGCTGGAGCCTTAGTCTGAGCACAGCTGGGAAAGGTTGGCCATGTCCTTTCTCTGATGTGGTGCCAGAGAATCCCTGAAACATAACAATAGGCTTTGCACCAGGGCTGCTGCTGCAGAAGCCACGACAGCAGGCAGGAAACCATCTCGGTCCAGTTGCAGCCCCGGCTGAGCAGGCTGTGCTCGGAGCTCAGTAAATTCTTCACCCCAAACCCAGGCTGCACGTCCAGAGCTGCAGCCAGCAGGAGCAGGAACGCTCTCCGTAACTCTGTGTCTGCTTCTCACCCGCTGCCAGGAGTGCCTCCAGCCTCTTCCCCATTGGAAAACTGAGGCAGGTAGCGCAGTTTGTCCAGTTCCTGCGAGAAGAAGCAGAGAGAGCGGAGCGGCTGAAGCGGCCCCCCTTCCCTCGCGGCTGCTCCGAGAACCTCATCCCCGCCTCCAGCCCGCCCCGCGGGCTCGGCGGGACTGGAGTTGGCGATCGGGAGCCCGGGGCACTGCGCCGTCCCTCCCACCTCTCCTGCCTCAGTTTCCCCACGGTGCCCGATCGGGGCGGCCCCTCCCGGTCCCCAGCCTCGGCCCGGTGCCGGTCCCCGTCCCGCCGCCGAGCAGCGCCCGCGGCCGCCGGGCTATGGAGCTCATCGAGCTGCAGGAGCTGCAGCCGGAGCCACGGCCGGGCCGGGGCCGCCTGGAACGAGCCAACGCGCTGCGCATCAGCCCGGCCCGCCGGCCCGGCCCCGGGGCGCATCCTGACCCGCGGCTGACGGCGGCACCGGGCGCCGGGCACCGCTTCGAGCCGCGGCGCCGCGGGCTGCACACCTGGTGCGATCTCTGCGGGGACTTCGTCTGGGGCGGTGGCAGGAAGAGCCTCCAGTGCCGCCGTGAGTACCGCGCCGCGCCCCGGGCCCCCCCGCACCCCCGCCGCCGGGCATCCCGCCACTCGGCTTCCTGGGCACACTGGGCATCCCCACCATGGGGCACCCTCACCACTGGGCATCCCCACCATGGGGCACCGGGCATCCCGCCAAATGGGCACCCCTACAGGTCACCAAGCATCCTGGTAGGAGGCAGCCCCGCTGAGCGCCGTGTGTCCCACCACTGGGCAGGGGTTTCCCAGCACCGGGCACGCTGCCACCGGGCACCCCCACCACCAGCGGGTACAAAGCATCCTGCCATCAGGCATCCCCACAGGCCCCTGACCATCCTGGTAGTGGGCCCCCTCACTGAGCACCAGCTGTCCCATCACAGGGCACAGGCATCCCAGCACCAGATACTGCCACCAGGTACCGAACATCCCAGCACTGGGCTGGGTACAGGCATCTCAGTACCGGTAACCCCCACCAGGCATCCTGGTGCTAGCCACTTCCATTAGGTTGGACATCACCATTCTGGGCAGCTGCACCAGACACTGGGCCTCTGGGCACCAGGAACTTCCACCAAACACTGGACACCCCTGTAACTGGGCACCCACATCAGGCACTGGGCAGCCCCATGCAGAATACTCTCACCCAGCACCACACATCTCTGTATTCGGTACCTGCACCAGGTACCAGGTATTCCAGCACTGGGTATCCACACTGGCCACTGGGCATTCCAGTACTGGACACCCACACTGGTGCCCGTACTGAGCACACCAGTACCAGGCACTGGGCATACCATGCTGGCTAGCCCAGCAGGGAGCACAGGCACAGCGGCACCACCCAGGACGTGGCATCGTGCTATCAACATGTCCCATGTTGATGCCACCCCTGAGCCCCTGGGCATAGCATGAGCAGACAGCTGACACTGTCACCATGCGCCAGCCCTTGTCACACCATGTACCAGGGCCCTGACCCTGACACCCAGGCTGTGCACAGTGGTGACACTGCTCCTGTCTTTGTCCCCAGACTGCAGCTTCACCTGCCACTACCGGTGCCGAGCCCTGGTGCGGCTGGACTGCAGTGGCCCCCCAGGTGCTGCTGATGAGGACGATGGCAATGAGCAGGTGTTGGAAAAGGACACCAACGTGGTAGGGCCTGGGCCTTGTCTGTGAGGGAGGCCTTGGGCAGGGGGTGGCAAACCTGGGGAGTGTGCTGGGCTGGGGGGGGCTGTGCTGGGCTGTGCCATGTGAGGCCATGTCATGGCATGCTGGGCTGTGCCACGCCAGGCTGTGCCGGGCTGAGCTGAGCTGTGCTGTGTGAGGCTGGCGTGCCAGGCTGTGCCATGCTGAGCCCATGCCAGGCTGCACCATGCCAGGCTATGCTGTGCCATGCTGGGCTGTGCCAAGCCTTGATGGACTGCACTGGGCTGGTGTTAGTGAGGTCGTGCTGTGCCATGTCTGGCTGTGCTGTGCCCTGGCGAGCTGTGCTGTGTCGTGCCCGTGCCGCGCTGCCCGCACCGCACCTTGCCCGAGCCGAGCCGAGCCCAGCCAAGCCCAGCTAGGGCAAAGCCGTGTCCGGGCGGGCGCGGGTGAAGTCACCACCGGAAGCGGGGCCGCCGCGCCGCCCCCGGCTCGCATCACTCCACGGCCGGGGCGGGGCAGGGACGGGGACCGCGCTGAGCCGGGAACGGGGCAGGGCGCGGTAGACGCCGCGCCGAACCGAGCCGGGACAGGAGCGCGATAGGGACCGGACTGAGCCGATCCGGGACCGGGACCGCGCTGAGCCGAGCGGGACTGAGACCGGGACCGGGCGAAGCTGAGCCGGGACTGAGACCGGGACCGGGCGGAGCCGAGTTGGAACTGAGACCGGGACCGGGCGGAACCGAGCCGCGATAGGGACCGGGACCAAGCAGAGCCGAGCCGGGCCAAGGGCCGGGCTGAGCCGAGCCGGGACCGGGACCGCGCTGAGCCGAGCGGGACTGAGACCGGGACCGGGCGAAGCTGAGCCGGGACTGAGACCGGGACCGGGCGGAGCCGAGTTGGAACTGAGACCGGGACCGGGCGGAACCGAGCCGCGATAGGGACCGGGACCAANCGGGCCGGGGGCCGACGGGGCCGGGGGCTGCGGGGCGGCGGCGCTGGCGCTGCGGCGGGGCGGCGCGGGGGGCACGGGGGGTAGCACGGCCAGCAGCGGCTACTGCAGCCAGGAAGACTCCGACTCCGAGCCCGAGCTCTTCTACACCGCCCGCACCTCCCTCGGCCGCCGCCCGCGCCGCCGCCAGGTCGGTCCCGGGCCGTGACGCCATGGGGGACACTGGTGACGTCATCGGGAGCACATTCCCCCGGCTGGGTGCTGGGGAGCAGGCGGGGGTGGGCTCGGTGCATGGGGAAAACTAGAGGTATGGGTGGTCTTTTCTTGGAGGTGAGCTTGGCCTGCTGTGGGGCAAGAGTGGGGTCACCATGGCCGTGCCATGGGACACGGTGGCCCTGTCCGGTTGGATGTGAGCGAGGCACCGTGGGGCGAGTGGGGTTTCACTGCCTGGCACAGGCATCCCAAGGTCCCTCAGGGCTGGAGCTGCTCCCAGCTTTGGGCATGCCGGGCCAAACTCTCCGGGCAGATTCACAGCTTTCACCATCCTGCAGGGACCCCCGCAGGGTCCGGCAGTGCCTGCATGCTGTGGGGTGGCTGTCGAGGCTGGGGACCCCTCAGTGCCGTGAGGACACGTGCCACTGTGTGGCAGCTCCGCGGCCCCGCGTAAATACTCATTAGTGGGTAGTGGCAGGGACGCTGAGCCAGGACGCTCAGTCCCCCATGTGTGGGGCCAGCACTTTGAAGTGGGGTGCCGGCGGCAAGGGCGGGCTGCACCCCCAGCCCGGCCCTCCTTGCCTCAAATCTCAGGGCGTCCCCGCGGGCGCAGAGCCTGCCTAGACACCCTGGTGCCGGGCTGCCGGCAGTCTGCCTTGGGGACGCCTCTCTGATCTGGGGTGCCGAGAGGGGACGCTCGGCTTCTCGTGTGCTCGCAGTGCGTTCACACAGCCCTGCAGCCCCAGGGACGGGCGCTTGCGGGGCGGCCGGTGCCGGTGTCCCCGGAGCAGGGCTGGGGCCGCGGTGAGCTCAGCTGTGCGTCCCCGGCACAGCCCAGCTCAGCTCCAGCCGGGCTGATGCAACCCCGTGCAACCGCCCGCGCATCTGCCGGTGCTTCGGGGTGGGCTGGGGACAGGCGGGACGCCGAGGCAGGCGGGACGGTTCTCCCCGGTCTCAGTGCCACTCAGCCCGGCTGCTGTCACGCAGGATGAGCCCAGCGAGTGGGAGAAGACAGAGCTGGATCAGGCGCAGGTGGAGCAGCGGATCAAGGAGTACAACAGCCAGATCAACAGCAACCTCTTCATGAGCCTGGTATGGGGTCGGCACAGGGCCGGGGGGATCACGGTGCCCTGCCCTGACCCCACTCATCCCCCCCACCGGTGTCTCGTAGAACAAGGACGGCTCCTACGCTGGCTTCATCAAGGTGCAGCTGAAGCTGGTTCGCCCTGTCGCGGTGCCGGCCACCAGTCGGGTCCCCACCCTGCAGGCGGGGCGGCCACACCCCCAGGGGGTGAAGCGCCGCACGTCCTTCTACCTGCCCAAGGGGACCGTCAAGCACCTGCACATCCTGTCGCACACCCGTGCCAGCGAGGTCATCGACGCCCTCCTCCGCAAGTTCACCGTCATTGACAACCCCCGCAAGTTCGCCCTCTTCGAGAGGTCTGAGAAGGATGAGCAAGGTAGTGCTCCAGGGTGACCCTGTCCTCACTGTGGTGACTGTGTCCCCATGTTGTCAGTTTCTCCTGGGTGGTGGCAGTTCCAGGGTGGTGATGTCCCCAGGGTCCCTCATGGTGGTGGTGGCATCCCCATGGCAGTGGTGTTCCCATAGTGGCGGTGTCCCCCAGGGTCACAATATCATGGCAGTGGTGCCCCCATAGTGACAGCTTTCCTTAGGTAGGCAGCATCCCCTTGGTGGTGTCGTCCCTGTAGCACTCATATCCCCTTTTGGTGAGTGTCCCCTGTCACCTCATGGCAGCAGTGGTGTCCCCTGTGGTGGTGATGTCCCCATCCCTGTAGCAGCAGGAATGTCCCCGTAGTGGCAGTGTCCCTGTGGTGGTGCTGTCCCTGTGGCAGTGTCCCCACGGTGACACGTGGCTGCCGTGGCAGTGTACCTGCGGAAGCTGGGTGACGACGAGCAGCCCCTGCGGCTGCGGCTGCTGGCCGGCCCTAGCGAGAAGGTGCTGAGCTTCATCCTGAAGGAGAACGAGACCGGAGAGGTGAACGTGAGTGTAGGGATGGGGAAGGGGCTGGCACCCACATTATCGGGGGAGGTGGCCGTGGGGGACGCGCCAGGTCCCCATTGCCATGGCAACCCTTGTGCCTGCAGTGGGATGCCTTCACGCTGCCGGAGCTGCACAACTTCCTGCTGATCCTGCAGCGGGAGGAGGAGGAGCACGTGCGCCGGCTGCGGCACCGCTACGCGCGCTGCCGCCAGAAGATGCAGGAGGCGCTGGCCACGCGCACGCCGGGGTGACCACGACGCTTGGACCCGAGACCAGCCAGTGCAGCAGGAGCCTCGCCCGCCGGCGGGTGGGGGCACCAGGGAGGGGGGTGGAATGGGGCACCACGGACCCGCTGGGCTGTCGCAGCCCCCATGGGGCTGGCCCAGAGAGTGAGGGTTCCTGGTGGGAGCGAGAGCGAGTGTCACCCGGGAGTGGGTGTCCCCAGGGAGTGAGTGTCCTGGGAGGAACGAGTGTACTCTGGGGGATTGGGTGTCCCCAGGGGAATGGGTGTCCCCAAGAGAGCGTGTGTTACCTGGGGGATTGCATCTCCCCAGGAGAGTGGGTGTCCCCAAGGCAGCTTGTGTCCTGAGGGGAGCAAGTGTCACCTGGGGGATTGGGTGTCCCCAGGGGAGTGGATGATATGGGGGGAGTGAGTGTCCCCAGAGAAGTGAGTGGCCCTGGGCAGAAGCAGGGCATCAAGCACCAATAAAAGCATCTTGGTGACGGGATGTGTGGGCCTGCGGTGTGTCCCTGGCGGAGCGGGCTGGGGTGGGAAGGGCCGGGGTGAGAAGTCCCCCCGGTGTCGATGGGCCGTGGGTGGTGACACGTGTGCGGGGTGGCGGCAGCGGGACTCGAACCAATGGCTGCCTCGCTGCCGGCGGCGGGCGGGGAGGCAGGCGCGCTCCGCTCCGGTGTCACGTGACGCGGGCGCCGGAAGTGGCGCGGGCGGCGGCGCAGGCGGCGCTCGGTCGGTGTCGCCGGGCGGCTCCGGGCCGCCCCCTTCCCCCCCCG
>WAAE01025973.1:184374-208351 GCA_013400495.1 Nicator chloris | reverse complement strand
GCCGCCCCCTCCCCCGCCATGGGCGCCAGCGGTTCCAAGTCGCGGGGGCTGTGGCCCTTCGCCACCCCAGCGGCGGGCGGCGGCCCCGAGGGCCCCGGCGGGCAGCAGGCCCTGGCCCGGGCGCGGGCCGCGCGCGCCGCCACCCCCTTCGTGTTCACACGCCGCGGGTGAGACACGGGCGCGGGGGGCGGCTGTCATGGGGCGGGGGGGCTCTGCTGCTGGGCCAGCCCCAGCACAGGCACAGCGCGGGGGTCGGGAAAAGCCACCGGCAGAGCCGAGCCGGCAGCGGGGTGTCGCTGCAGCTCCTGAGGGGAGCGGGGACCGGCCTGCCCCAGCCCCTGGCCCGGGTCGGGCGCAGGGAGCCGGCAGGGCCGGCAGGCTCTCACCCCAGTGCCTCCCCTCCCCTCTCGGCAGCTCCATGTATTACGATGAGGACGGGGATCTTGCTCACGAGTTCTACGAGGAGACAATCGTCACCAAGAACGGGAGGAAGCGCGCCAAGCTGAAGAGGATCCACAAGAACCTGATACCTCAGGTAATGTGCGGAGAAGGGTGGGGGAAAGTGAGTGCAAAGCACTAGGTGACGAAGTCAGGACTCTACAGGAGCCATCTCCCTCAGGGCATCTTTTTGCTGGAAAGGTGAAGGCTCTTTTCTCCCCCCAGTTTGTGCCTCAGAGCCATGATTCTTGTGTGTCCTAGCTCACACCTGTGTCACCTGAGGCTGTGACAGGAAAGAGAGAGTTGGTGGCACCCTCCAGCTGCCCTTTTTGGAGAGAAGCAGTGCCTGAGCTTTTCAGAACTGCTGCCAGGCAGGGGAAAATAGCTTAGCCAGGTGTACGTTTTGGGGCACAGAGTGCCAGGCAGCCCTGCATGGCCACAATATCTCCTTACTAAGCACCTTCCACAGGGTGTAGGGTGCTGTGCTGCCTCAGCCAGTGTCATGTCACTGTGGAGGGCCAGGCCTTGTGTTGAGGAGCAGCAGACAGAGCCTGTCAGCTGCTGACATGAGTATGCACATCCCCTCCAGCTCCTCAGCAGTGTTGACCAGCTCTGTGCTTTGCTCTTCAGTGGAAAAGTCTCCTCTTTAAATAAGCAAGTGGTGTGAAGCTGGGCAGGGGCTGGGGTGTCAAGTGAGGGTCATGGTGCAGGGGCAGGAGAGCCTGCACGTAGGGAATCTTTTGGGGGCATTATTGGAGGAAAGGGCAGATCAAACCAGGGCTGGAGAGAGCCCCTATAGGAGTCTTCCCTAATTAAGCAGAAAGTCGTGGCTGTAGTGAGCACCTGGGGTGAGCTGTCAGTGTGCTCTGAGGAGTGGGCACCCTCTTAGCGGCATGGGATCCCTCTGAGTGGTGAGCAAGCAGTTACGGATGGAAGGATTTGGTGCTGCTTCCTGGGCTGGCATTCTGGCAGAGGCAGGCGTGGCCTGTGGAACTGATTCCTCATTCATGTGGGTTGAAACTCACCCAGTTGGAAAGCTTCACTGAGCTGGAGAGAGCAGGTACCAGCACTGAACAGTCCTTTGCTAGCGCAGACTTTACTCTGGTTCTGTCAGTGCAGCCCGAGCTCCTGCTCCCCCCTCTGCCCCAGCCCCCCAGCTGCCAGCAGCTCCTTCTGGTGCTGTAACAGGAGAAGGCTTGGATGGGGCATGGGAACAGTTCCTGTGGCTGGTGTAGAGGGAACGTGCATTCAGCAGCCTCCCGTCTGCACAGAAAGCCGCTTTTCTTGTGTGCCAGCTGCCCCGGCTGCATTCTCTCAGAGAGCTCTTTTCATTCTTCTAAATCCCGTGAATGAAAGGTGCCGGATGAAAAGCCCAGACAGCCAATATCTGGCAGTCACGCAGCAGCTGCTGCATAGGCAGTGCCTGGCAGAGCAGCTCCCTCCTTTCTCGCCTTGCCATGTGTGGCAGCCAGCCGTGCTGCCCTCGGCTCTCCAGGGATGAGTGCGAAGGGCAAAGTGCTGGTGCTTTGTGTGCTGCTGCTCAGGCGTACCTGGTGTCACAGACGATTTATGGACCCTGGTCCCTCTGGTTCCTCGAGGGCACAGTGTTCTCTGACACTGGGTGACTGGCAGGGCTCGGGGATGTTGATTGGCTGTCCCTTCTGCTCACCACTCTGACTCTTCTTTCAGGGAATAGTGAAACTAGAGCATCCTCGCATTCACGTGGATTTCCCAGTGATTATCTGCGAGGTGTGAGTCCCAGACATCGCTGCCTGTGGGTGGGAGGCCCTGCCCCACCGCCCCCAGCCTTGCCAGGCCAGGCTGCATCGTGTTCCCACCGAGGAGGACTCCAGGCATGTGGCGGGATGGTGGCTCTCCCCTCGCCTGGAGGTGAGGCAGGATGGAGCAGGCCCTCGCAGGAGATGGGTGACTCTGTGCAACGACTTGCTTAAAAACATCCTTGCTTGAGTCAGAAGACTAAAATACTTTTTGTAGCCTCTAGCCGACGTTTGATGGGTAACTGGAACTGCAAACAAGCTGCTGTGATTGAGCTGTGAAAGGGAGAGCAAGCCTGCACTTCTCAACAGAGAGAATCCCCTGCTTCTCAGGTATGCGGCCCAGGGAGAGCCAGGGCACAGTACTGGCCTGCCCTGCACCCCAAGGTGCCTGGGGCTCGCAGGTTAGATGGCCAGTGTTGCAGCATGTCCCTTTACATCAGTGTGATGTGACACTCCCTTGTGTGGGTTTGTTGATGGAGGATAAAAAGGGCAGGCTGAGGGGTCTTGAAGCACATCAGGCTGGCTGCTGCTCTCCTCTTGGGAAGGGGATGGAGATCAGATGCCGCTCTCTTAGGCCTCAGTCTCTTCCCCCACTGCATCTCCCCACTTATGCCAGCACTGGGGAGGCTGGCTTTGCTGCTGCCTGCTGGAAATCTCTGCAGTCCTTGGCCACTGCTGGTGGCAGCAAGGTCCCAGCTCCGCAGCGGACTTGCCTCCCCCATTGTCACACTGGCTCCAGCTGAGTGCTGTCCCTTGCCTGCTGCGGGGCTGGGCTGCCGGGCAGCTTCCTCACCCCCGCTGCTGTTTGAACATACCTCCCTATAGGCTGGGCCTCGACTAAGCCAAGCAGGAAAGGAATCCTCTCTTCCTTCCCTGTGACCCTGAAACAATCAATCAGCGTACCTGCCCCAGCTTGGAAATCTCCCTGGCGATGTGAACTGTGGTTCCTCCTGCATCCCAGCTGGTGGCAGGAGGAGAAATGCGATGCACTTTAAAGGGAGGCTTTCTGCCCCACCTCGGAAGGTCCTGCTCTTTTCTCCTCTTTCCTCCCACCTGAGAAGGTCAAGATCTTGGCAGCCCTGAAGAACCTCTCACCCTGTGTGTGTCCAGCTGCTGGGGGAAAGGCCTGATCCCAAATATCCCTTGGCAGCATGAGGAGCCCCTGCCTCCCTGCTCGGCTGTGCTCAGACCAGGCAGGCAGAGGAGGAGCGGCAGCAGGCACAGCTTTAAAGTGGGTCAGAGCCTACTCCCCACAGCAGCCAGCTTGGCTTTCCTCCTCTTTCGTTCCAGAACTTATTTACTTTCTAAGCACTTCAGATGTTTGCTACCTCGATTTTTAATTTAAGCTGCTGGCACTTGGCTGCCAGCCCTGTCGATGTCTACGTTGGATGTATCCATCCCCTCATCTGCTGAGAGCCGCCGGGGCGCGGGGACGCATTCCCGGCTTCGGGGAGAGTACAGCAACATGCCTGTTGCTGTCTTCCTGTCACCACCTCTTCGCTTCATGTCCTTCCACCTGCAGTTCCCATCGAGAGGAGCAAGCACACAGGGTGAAATGAATGTGCTGGCTGCCACCAGGCAAAAAAGTGGGAGGGCAGGGCTGATCTACACTGTGATGCTGGGCACTTCTTTTGACATCTTTTGTTCTGCTTGCTTGAAAGAGTCTTGTCTTAAAACAATCCCTCACTGAAGTGTTTCTTATTTGCACCACCTGCTCTTGAGTTTCTCCCTGGCTGGAGCTCCCTGGGAAAGGCATCCCTTGGGCTCCACAGGAGAGCAGGAGCTGCTGTCCCCAGGAAGAGGAGAGAAAACTGTGTCCACACTGTCTGTGCTGCCTAGCCCCACTGCTGTTTGAGGGTACGGGAAGATGCACCGACCCTGCCCTGGGCATGGGGGAAGGAGGAAGAGGAGTGGGGAGGGGGTTGGCACTTTTTGCCTGCCCCAGTGGGGAGCCCCTGACTTGGCTACCAGCCAAAAATCTGCTGGCAAGGCATGGCCCGATCCAGGGGGAGGGGGCAGAGGCTGTGACCAGCTTAGCAAGGATGCTTTTGTCCTTTCTGACAGGCTGCCCATCCTTCACCCAGCGTATTAAACATGCCTCCCCAAAACCCATGCCTTCTCCCACCCTTTTACCCCTGCAGTGTCACCAGAGTGGCAGCAAACCTCTGCAGACTGCCAACAAGCTGCATCCTGCCCCGCTTCTTCCCAGGCTGGTCCCCACAGCAGCCAGCCCCCAGGACCCTAGCAATGCTGCAGTAGCAGGGCCTTGGGAGCACCTGGAGGGATCTTGAAAATGTGAAGGTCACTGTAAATAGTATGTGTCCACTGTGGTGTTGGAGCAAGCAAAAAAAAAAAGTTTTCCTTTTGATTTTTTTTTTTTTTTTACAACTTCTGTGCAACGTCGTGCTTTCCCGTGTGGATGTGTAGCTGAATCGTACTCACCGACACTAGGCTCCTTGCTCCTCTAGCGTGTGGGTAGGGCCCATGGGTTTGGGAAATGTACACTACTTCTGGTCCTTCCTCCCAGTGCATCTGTCCACTTTTGTTAAATTTCAATAAAATTATTTGTAGAGCCCACAAGTCCCTGAGCTGTCTTAGTGGGGAAGGCAGCTGCACCTGAGGGGAGGTGGACTTTGCTGCTGGCATTTCGAGCCCCGTTGTTTCAGGAAGGGGGTGGTTGTGCACATGTAGCCGAGCTCGAGCTGATGGTGAAGGACCATCAGAGTCACAGCCATTTCCAGGTTCTCCAGTTGGCACATGGGACTGGCAGGAGTTGGTGGCTTTGTCAGGGTGTGACTCTCTACTTGTAGCTGCTGTGACATCTTTTAAATATATAACTAATGTGAAATATATGTAATTTCTTGTTTATTCTCGGGGGCTGGAGCTCAGGCCTCTCTCCCCTCCCGTGTGGGGACGGAGGTCTGAGCACCCGAGGTTCGCAGGCAGCCCAGCCGCAAGCTGACTCTTCCCGTGGCTCCGCCCGAGCCCTGCGGGGGGAGGATCCGCCTGTCCGCTCCTTCCTCGCCTGCCTTGCCAAGTCAGTGCCTCATTAATCACGGGGCCTCGCGTTCTGGAGACGGCATGACACTGTGCTGGGATGCCGCCCGTCCCTCGAGCATTGCTGCCTGTCCGTGGGGCAAGTGTGATTTCACTTTGTTCCCCATGTCCTGTCCCCGACAGCCCTGCAAGTGTTTTCCTGCAGCCACCGTCACCTCTCATCATTTCCTCCGCGCAAGCCGGCTCGGAAATGATCTGCTGATGAAAGCTGTCATGAGAGTGAGTGGTGCAGTGTGTCCTGCCAGCCCTCCAGCCTCGCGGGGATGAGGCTCTGGCTCATTCATCCTTAGGAACCTCAGCCCCAGGAAGGATGGATGGATCCTGGTAGCTTAGAAGGGGACTGGGTGGCTGCACAGGGTGGTACAGCCCAGCGAGGTTACACAAGGCAGTGGCTGTGGCTCTCTGGCTTCGTGACCATCTCTGTGTCTGCCAGGGCCACCACAGTCCCCTCCTGCTGCCCGTGGGACAGGGCCATGCCCGGAATCCCCAGCCCAGGGTGAAGGCAGGTGCCGACGTCCCTTTCTGACTTCATGGCTGCTCCATCCCCAAGCTGACCTCCTCTCACATCTTACCCGGACCTGTCTGGCACGAGTGGCTGTGACTCACGAGTGGCTGTGACTCACGCCCTGTTATCTTTATCTGCCATCTACAAAGGATTCCCATCCTCCTGCAGCCTGCCTGGAGCAGCTGTCCTGCTCAGCTCGCCCTGGCCGTTGCCTGCATCTGCCATCCTGCACCCCTCTACACTCTGGGAATGACTTCAAATGATCTCATGCTCAGCAGGGCAAGGGGAGGCTGGATCTGCCCAGCTGCCCCTTCCCAAATGCAAGTCTTCCCTGTGGGAAGGAAGGAGGGAAACAGAGTCAGGTGATGCTCCCACTGAAGGGACAGCAGTGAGAATCTGCGTCACATTGAGGACTTCCAGCCCTCCCAGCAGTGGAAATCTGTGACCCCTCCGGCCACCCCACTGCCAGTGGGGCTGGATACCTTTCCATGAGGAGGATGGAAAATTTTAGCTGCTGGCGAAGGAAGCCTGTTTACTGCCCAGAGAGGAAGGGCAGCGCCTGCAGCACTGGGACTTCTTGGCTCCCCACAACCTCTCCCAAGGGTTTTGGCAGCAAACACTCGGCCAGCAGCTGACCTTCCTAGTCCCTCTCCCAGCTGATGCCTGGCATTGCCTGCAGGCCAGGCCAAGCTGTGGGGTGCAGCCCAGATTTGGAGTGGCCGGCCTGGGTGCAGTGCCCATCCCTAGGAGAGCTGTCACCCTCTCGGTGGGAGCTTCACCACAAAAGCTGATACCCAAGTGGTGCCACTAACTGGAGCCAGCTGCAGGTGCCTGCGGCCAGGGCTTGGCACTGACAGCACCAGGAGCTGACACCTAACAATGCTGGGCTTGGTGCTCCCGCCTGATCCTTAGGGAGCTGGCGGTTGGCTGGGGAGCACTTCCGTAGATTCAATCCCGCTTCCTTCCCCTGTCAGCCCCGGCACACCCTTGCAGTCTGGTGCTTCCTGTTCGGGGGCACCCCAATGGCCCTCAGTCCAATGGGGCCAGCTGTGGCCAGAGCAGGCAGGGACAGGCAGCACATGGGGACTGCCACACGGCTGATCCCTGAGCCCTGCCTGTCCTGTCACCCGCTGGAGCTTCAACAGTGCTCTGTGAAGGAAGCCCCACAGCCCTGTCACACCCATGGCCCCCCTTGTCCTCTCCAGGCAGGAAACCCATGGGGCCATGGCTGAGTCAGCAGCATTGATTACCCTAGCCCTGCACAGGATGTCCTGTCCTGCACAGCACTGCCCTGGGGTCACCACCGTCCTGGGGACACTGCTGTTGCAGGGACACTGCTCTTCTGGTGCCACCACCATCTTGAGGACACCAGCATTCTGGCTTGCCAGCACTCTGGAGTCACCACCATTGTAGGATCACCAACTTTTTAGGGACAACATGATCCTGGTATACCATCCTGGGGTCACCACCATTTCAGAGTCCCCGTTTTGGCGTGATGATGATCCTGGGCACACCACTGCCGGGGGTCACTACCACCTGGGGACAACATCCTGAGGTCACCACCGTTCTGGAGTGACCACGACCCTGGGGATACTACCATCCCCAAGGGGACAGCACCACGCCTGAGACCACCATCACCCTCCTGGGGCCAGCCCCGTCCCGCGGTTACCGCAGTTTGGGGACCCCCGGCCGCCTCAGCCCCGCGGTCCCCCCGGCAACCGTGGCGCCCCCTGTCGGCCCCAACAGCGGCCCCGCCCCGCCCCCTTCCGTCGCGTGGGGGGGGCGGGTCCTCCCGGGCCGTACCAATCGCGGCGGGACAGGGGGATGGCTCCCCGGTGCCCGGTGCCCGGTACCGAGGCCCCACGGAGGTGCNGGGGCGGGGCCGGCGCCCCCGCGGGTGGTGCGTGCCGGAAGGTTTAAAAGCGGCGGCGGGGGGGAGGCGGGGGTGCTACAGGAGCCCGTGGCGGGGGATGGCCTGAGGCGCGGTGAGAGCCGCGCGGGGAGCGGGAGCGGAGCGGAGCGGAGCGGGGCCGCCGGGGACCGCGCCCCGGCGCTTTGTCTGCCCGGCTCGAACAAAGGCGGCGCCGCGCCGGCACCCGGGGGAGCACGAGCGGGGGAAGCTGCTTGGGACCGGGATTCCCGAGAACCAGCCCCCACCCGCGGCTCTGCCCGCACCCCCCGGGAGGGGACTTGGACCAGGGTCTGCCTTGGGGGGTGCGGGCAGATCGGCCCCTGCCTGCACCCCCTCCTGACGGCCCCCCCTTCTGACTCTCCTCTCCCGCCGCCCCCAGGTCCCGTCGGGCAGAATGCGCGGGGGCTGCTCGGCGGCGGTGGCTGTGCCCTGGCTGGCCCTGCTGGCCTTGGCCCGGCAGCCCCCCGAGAAGCCATCCGCCACCCCCCATCTCACCCGCCGGCCCTTCCTGGTGGCCTGGAATGTGCCCACCCAGGACTGCAAGCCCCGCTTCCAGGTGTCGTTCGACTTCAGCATCTTCGACCTGCATGCGTCGCCCAACGAGGGCTTCGTGGGGCAGAACCTCACAATCTTCTACAAGGAACGGCTGGGGCTCTACCCCTACTACACCCGTGAAGGTGTGGCCATCAATGGTGGTGTCCCCCAAAACAGCAGCCTGTCGGAGCACCTCGCACGCCTCGAGGACGGCATCTACAAGTACATCCGCTCATCCACCAAAGAAGGGCTGGCCGTCATCGACTGGGAGGAGTGGCGGCCTGTCTGGGCTCGCAACTGGAAGCCCAAGGATATCTACCGGGAGGCGTCACAGGAACTGGTGTTACGGCGTCAGCCCACCTGGCCCCCTGAGAAAGTGAACAAGCAGGCAGCGTTTGAGTTCGAGTTGGCTGCCCAGGAGTTCATGGTGAGAACCCTGCGCAAGGCCAAGAGCTTCCGACCCAAACAGCTCTGGGGGTTCTACCTCTTCCCTGACTGCTACAACCATGACTACAGCAAGAACAAGGAGAGCTACACTGGGCAGTGCCCAGATGTGGAGAAGTCTCGTAATGACCAGCTGAAGTGGCTCTGGAATGAGAGTATGGCGCTTTACCCCTCCATCTACCTCGACCCACTCCTGGACTCCACTCCCAACAGCCGCAAGTTTGTGCGGGCGCGGGTGATGGAGGCCATGCGCATCTCACAGAAGCACCACGATGACTACTCCCTACCTGTCTTCGTCTACACCCGGCCCACCTACATCCGCAAGCTGAATGTGCTCAGCCAGGTAGGGCTGTACCACTGGGACATCCTCATACAAAGCCCTGGGCATCTGTGCTTCGGGGTCAGCTGAGGTGGTTCCTCTGCCTGTGTATCACACCTTGCTCCCATGGAGCAGGGTGGCTCTGGTGGCTGGTGTCTGCACTCATGGTGTTACTGGCACCCCGTGGTTTGACTGTTTCCATGTGGTGGGAAGCCAGCACCATTTGTCATTGGGCTGGCAGCTGGTCCCGGGGAGCAGGAGGGGTGCTTCCTTTCCTAGGACCCCCAGTTCAGCCCCTCTCTGGTCTGGATGATGGGGTACCACAAACTGTTTCCCTTATGGATGGGATGTCTGGCAGCAGGACTGGCACCAATGGTGACTATCACCAGGGAAGTGCCTGGGAAGTACTGCAGGACTCAGGTCCTGGCAGCTGGAACCCTGGGGTGTGTGAGCCCACAGCCCCTGTGCTGTGCTGGCTTAGCCCTTGAGGAGGAGGGCAGTATTGGGAAGCCTTGTCCCCACATTGCTGGGATAGTCCCTTTTCCCTGGAGCAGAGATTGAGTCTTGGCCCCCTGATCCTGCAGTGGACACTTTGGAGCACATTGTGCTGGTGCAGTGGGTGCTGCATGGGGTCTGTGGGTGCTAATCAGACCCTGTCCCCACAGCCAGACCTGATCTCCACCATCGGAGAGAGCGCGGCACTGGGTGCGGCTGGGGCCATTTTGTGGGGTGATGCAGTTGACACTAAAAACCGGGTAAGTTTGGGGTCAGTGTGGGAGGTAGATGGGTGGAGGGATCACCTGTCCCCAGGGGAGGACCAGTGGCTGAGCTGTCCTCTCCACCTGAGATACTTCTCCCTGGGTCACACGCTGGTGCCTCCCTTTCCCTAGGAGTTGTGCCAGTTAATGAAAAACTACCTGGAGGGCGACCTGGGACGCTACGTGGTGAATGTCACGACAGCAGCAGAGCTCTGCAGCACGACACTGTGCCAGGGCCGGGGTCGCTGCCTACGCCAGGACAGCCATGCTGATGTCTTCCTCCACCTCAACTCTACCAACTTCCAGCTGCGGCACCGGGATGCTGACCACCCTGAGCAGCCCCTCTTCTGGGCAGAGGGCCAGCTCTCCTCTGCTGACAGACTCTTCTTACGGACCCACTTTCGCTGCCACTGCTACCAGGGCTGGCAGGGCAATGGCTGCCAGACACGCGCTGGCCCCCGCAGTGATGCCCCTGGCCCTTTGGCACCGCTGGGACTTGGGGTGCTGTGGCTGCTTGCAAGCTGGTGCTACCTGCCTCTGGACTGAGCTGCCCCTTTCTGTGGCGGTGTAGGAGGAGCCTATTTGATATCTCTACCCTGCCTGGGAGGCAGCTAATTATGGAGGGCTGTCCCTCACTGTGGTGGTGTGGGGCGAGAGCTGTGCGGTTGCCCCATCTCTACCCACCCTGCTGTAGTGCAGGTGCCCTTCATGGGGATGGGGGGAGGAGGGGGGACCCCTCTTCTGTTGTAAGGAGAGGGATGGGGGCAAGAGGGACACGGGGGCGGGGAGCGGGTGCTGCGTGGTGCTGATCCCCCGTGTGCTGCCCCACACTGAAGCGCTTTACCTCGAATAAAGCTGGTCAGACTCAGAGGTGTGGGCTGATTTGGAGCGGGGCACGCACGAGTCACTCAACTCGCGGACACAACCGCCGGGACGGGGCGGGGAAAGAGGTGTGTATTGGTATGCGGCTAGGGGAAAGCTCTGCGGTGCTGGAAACTGCCCCGCGGAGCCGGAGCCGCTCGGGGAGGCGGCTGGAGGGGAGGGAGCGACTCCGCGGAGCCGGAGCGGGCCCGTGGGGCCGGAGCCGCGTGGGCAGCCACGGTCCGGCCACCCACGTGGAGGCTGCGTGCGGCGCGGCCCCGCCCCCAGCGGCATTCCCCGCCTGGCCCTGCCCCCAGCCCCGGGCAGTGTCTGGGATGCGGCGCTGGAGCCCCCGGGACCGGGATCGCCGCGTGGGGACACCGTGCTGTGCGCCACGGCCGGGGGTAGGTTCAGCCCTGGGGGCCGGGGACACTTCTGTGCAGCGCGCGTCCCTGAGCTCCGTTGCCCCGTGCCACGAGTGTCCCCCAGCGGTGCCCTAGCGTGGCTCCTGTCCCTGGCACTGCCCTGCTCTGCCTGTGCCCGTGCAGCCTCTCCAGGCACTGCCCTGTCCTGAGGGCTGCCTGTGGGTATGGAGCGGCCCCGCGTGGCACAGCCACCTCCCTGCCCACGTCCTTCGGCCGCTGTGAGAGTCCCCGTGCCGTGCTCTCTGTGGCTGCTGTCCTGTGCTGTGGGTGTCCCCATGCCGTGGCCGCGGTGCCCACGCAGGAGTATCCCGTGCCACCGCGGGTTGTGTCGTGCCTGGTACAGCCCGGTGCCGTGAGCTCCCTGCCAGCAGTGCCCTCTTCCCGGCAGGGAATGGCCGTCGCTCTCCACTTCCCGCGCGGCGCCCGCCCGGCGCAGCCCTCATCCATCACCGTGACCTTCCTTCCCCCGCCCCGTCCGTGTCTGTTTGTCTTTCCAGCCCACTCATCGCCGCCCAGTCATGGGGTGTTGACTCTGCGCATTCCTTCCCAGCCGAGCCCGCCGCCGCTCATTACGCGGAGCTGACGCTGCTGTCCCACTCCGGGGCCGCTCTGCTGGTCTCTAGCTGCTCATAAGTTCGGGGACTTTGAGGAGGTGGAAGAGGTGACCCTGGGTGACCGGCACCGCTTGGGGACGGAGGTATGGATTAATGCCGGTCCTGACTTGGAGATAAAAGCATCAAGGCCTGCTCAGGTCTCAGCTCTCCCCAGGCAGCTCCAGGACTCACCCTGAACACACCAGCACCATGGCATCAGCGTGGTCCTGCTGGGTCCTCCTGCTGCTCCTCCCAGTCCTGACCCACGCTGGGGGACCCGGTCCTGTCCTCATCAACCGCCCCTTTGTCACCATCTGGAACATCCCCACCCAGTCCTGTGCTGAGCAGTACAATGTCACCCTCAGCCTGGAGGTCTTTGATGTGTTGGCCAATGACCAGCAGTCCTTCACTGGGCAGGACGTCACCCTCTTCTACAGCGACAAGATGGGTCTCTTCCCCTACTACACATCTGAGGGGGTGCCAGTGAATGCGGGGCTCCCCCAAAATGCCAGCCTGGAGGCTCACATCCACCAGGCCACCCAGGACATTCAGGTGACCCTGCCCAGCCCTGACTATGGTGGGCTGGCTGTCATCGACTGGGAGAAGTGGCGCCCACTGTGGATCCGCAACTGGGGCTCCATGGAGATCTACCAGCAGAAGTCGGAAGAGCTGGTACAGCAGCAGCACCCGCAGTGGCCCCCCAAGGAGGTGGAGGAGATGGCCAAGCAGCAATTTGAGAAGGGTGCCTGTGATTTCATGAACAAGACCCTGTGTCTGGGCAAGAGCCTCCGTCCCAGTGCCTACTGGGGCTTCTATGGTTTCCCCAACTGCTACAACAATGACTTTGATACCCTGCCCTACAACGGGACGTGCCCAGATGTGGAGCAGCAGAGGAACAAGAATCTGTCCTGGCTCTGGAGGAGCAGCCAGGCGCTCTACCCCAGCATCTACCTGCCCCTGCGCCTCAATGGCACCAACAACGTGCTCACCTACGTGCGGCACCGGGTGGCCGAGGCTTTTGCTGTCCAGCGTGGAATCCTTGACAGTGGCATCCCTGTCCTGCCCTACTCCCAGATTGCCTTTGAGGACACTCTGGACTTCCTTTCCCAGGTGATGGGGATGTGGGGATAGTGGGCACCTCTTGGGCTGATGGGTTGGCACCAGGGAGTCTTCATCTCTGCTGGGGCCGTGTGGGGGCTTTGGGCACTGCTGGACTTCTCCTCTCCCTGTGGGTGCAGGAGGACCTGGTGAACACCATCGGGGAGAGCGCGGCTCAGGGTGCTGCTGGTATCATCCTCTGGGGCAGCCTGGACTACAGCACCTCCAAGGTGAGTACAGATGGTGGCATCAGGTCCCTGTCAGCAAGGACCCCCAGTTCCTCAGCTGTGCAGGGTTGTGACACTGAATGCCATTGCAGGAGATGTGCCTGAGGCTGAAGGACTACGTGGAGGGGCCCCTGGGCCACTACATCGTCAATGTGACAGCCAGTGCTGACCTGTGCAGCCAGACCCTGTGCTCCGGCCGGGGCCGCTGCGTGCGCCAGGACAACCAGCAGGGCTACCTCCACCTCGACCCCTCCCGCTTCACCATCGACCTGCATGCTGGCAAGCCCTGGCTGTTGGCTCAGAGCCTGGAGACTGGGGAGGACATTTACAAACTGGCCAGGGAGTTCACCTGCCAGTGCTATGATAGGTGGCAGGGACCCCGTTGTGACACCCAGGGCTTTGCCAAGTGACCCCCCACGCAATCCTCTCACCCTGGGGACACTGGGGCAGACGGGGTGACATCCTTGCCAGGGGGCTGAGAACCTGACTGTGGGGCTCTTAATAAAACCAGAAAGCACCAGCAAGGGTCTCCTTGTTTTCTGCTGCAGCACTTTTGGGGTGGGTGGGTCCTCCTGCAACACCACTGCTGCTTGTGATGCTGCCAAGGACTGTCCTTTGGGCTGGAGGTTTGGGATGTAATGCCTCAGAGAAACCACAAGGAAAAAAGAAAATTTATGGGAAAAGACATAGGAAGAGGGGATGATGGGGGAAGAGGATGAGAAATGGAAGAATGATGGGGAATGGCCGAAGAATGAAGGCAAAGGGGATGAAAAGATGTGATTGTGTGGCTGTAGTTGAGGGAGTGTGTTCTCCAACCCCTCACTGTGCTCAGAGGAGTGGACTGAAACCAATGCCCCCACGCTGATTTTGCCCTGGATAACCATATACAAAGCAGGTAAGTTCACAAATAATATGCAAAAGCACTGATTTCTGTAACCCAGGCCACAGACTTAAATGTACCTATTTCAAAGCAGTTGGGAGAAGACATGAAACCATGGCTCAGCTGAGATAAAGATGTTGGCATCTTCATCTGGATGTTCATCTTGGGATGGGAGAATCACATGCTCAATTCTCTGATTTTAGGCTCTAATTCAGGTAATCACACCTTGATGGGACTGCACTGCATGGCACTGTGTGTGTACTGGGGACTTACAAAGCTGCACTCTTAATTTTCAAACTGGTTGGTGTAAATCATTGCAGAGTTACTACATTTCTTTTGTTCACTTATTATGTTGAGGAGGATCTGAGACTATACCACTGGAAACATAATAGGCATTTGGACTCCCCAGTCACAGCTTTCAGAAGCATACACTCTATTATTACCAAGATCTTTGATGAGCTGGGGCCACTGAAAAAATTATTCATCTTTGGATTTTGGCTCAGAATTAATAGTTTTAACTAATTCTTATAGAGATAGCTTGGTAAATATTGTATGTAAATGTTGGAAACTATTATTTTATTATTTTTTGTATGTGAAATGTGATTTACCTTAAATGAACACACAAACACGCTCCTCCCAAGCTACAGGGAATCTGATATTTGCCCTGTATTAGATGCTGAAATTGAAAGCAAAGTTCACCTTGCTATTCACACAAAGAAAATTACCATGAATTTCAAGTCCTCCTTATGCCTGGAAGGGATCAGAGCTGTGTGCTTGTAACTTCAGGTAATTTAATATGCTTCAAGTGTTCAGCTACTGGTCCCTAATTCTGAGGTTCTCCTGGACAGTATTATCTCAATCCATTAACCAAACTAAGCATTGAGGTGGGCATCAGGAAAGAGACATTTCCTCAGGAGTTGCAGAGGCTCTGGCACTGTCAGAAGCCACAGAAACCCTGCAGAAACCCTGTCTTCACGTGCGGGTTTGTGGCTTTTCTTAAGGAAAAGTGAGGCTGGGAAGTGACAGACTTCCCCTATTTCTTGAAACAGCTCCTTCTCTTGTTATTGAAATAATGCACACTTAGGCATGAATGCAGTTTGCCAGTTTCAAATAATATATTTGAATGTGTAAGAGGATTTGCTTTATTCATCCTACTTATTGTAGCTCTTCTTCTGTCCTTGCCCCTCACGCTGTATTTGACGACACCCAAGACACTGGATTTCATGTAATTTAGCTTCTCTTGCTCCAGACTCCGAGGAATGGAGACTAGAAAGACACTGCATGTGGTGCCAGCAGACCATGTGGAAGCATTGAACACCTGCTGGGTTGTTTTTTCCAGGTCTGAAAACCTGTACACGTGTAGAGCTGTGCAAACGCAGCGCGGCCGGAGCCAGCCCACGCTCGGCAGGAGTGTGCTGGTGTGCTGCGTTACAGTGTGCCCAGAGTATGTATTCTATCACCATCTGTTGAAAGCAGGTGAGGCAGCGTTCCCCTTGTCCCCTCCCTCCGGGCTATCTTCTGTTAATGGCCCATCAGTGCCTTATCACATAACTCACAGGTAACTCCCTGCAGGAGATGTCTCCGTTTAATGGGCAATCAAGGACCCAGTGCATGATTGGAGGAATGGTATCAGTTGTGAGATGCTCCGCCCGGTGGGGGCGAGCCAAGCATTCCCAGCTGGATATAATCTGGGATTTGGGATAGTACAGGGGGCAGTTACCCACTGGGCTCCCACGGGGCAAGAGCTGCCAGACCTTTTCTATGGGATCATTGCTTCAACAAGACCACTTCATCTGGACTGCCACCACCACTCTTAACTGGCAGGGTGTCAGGTTGTATTCTGACTCTGTCAGTGGTCTTTGTACTGTTGTGTTTACTTTATTTCTTTTTTTCATTTTACTAACTTGTATTTCTGACTTGGAGTCTCTCACTGGTTTTGCTTTCAAACCAGCACAGCTGGAGAGGAGCCAGCAGTAATCCAGGCACGGGCCTTGGTGTGGGGCACATTTCTGGCCCTCGGGTGGGATGTGCTCACGGTGTTGTCACAGCAGCTCCTGTTTTCCATGCTCGGGATGACTGAGGAACCTGCCGTGTGCAGAGCTCGCTTGTCCACCGCATTATAGGATTCACACTAAATCAATTTCTAGGCTTTTTCCACACGCTGCTCCAAGAAATGAGGGAAGACTGTCAGTTAGAACTGCCCTTACATTGCTCGGTTTTTCATTTCAATGACTCATTATTTTTTTTTTGTCTACGTTGCTTAAGCCTCATATCGCCACAAATAATCCTAAGTATTTACCGTGGTTAACTTCCCCAAACAGAGAGAATTGAACTGCAGAGTGCTCTGAAGATAGAATGATTATTTTACAGTCTAGAATGAAGATACTTGTAGGGAGGAGCCTTTAAATGCTTTGACATAATCAGGACGTAAGTAGTTTAGTTGAAGAGTAAGGTGTAGATTAAGTCTGGCATAAAACAGATTGAAGTAAGCCCTTGCAAGCAATTCACAGGCTTTTCAGATACAAGCAGGAAATTAGTGGCCTGTTATTTACCTAGTAAGAACAGTTTTCATCTGCCTTGTTCTGTTGACTAAAAAACTCAGATTCTGTATAGAGAGATATTTCCCATGTTGTTAGAAATCAGTTTAGTCAGACACTAAGACACTGTTTTCAGTTTTGTCTTGGATTAACAGCCCACAGCTATGGTTAGATGACCAAGGGGGTGATGGTATTTTGAGACCCCAGAAGTTATTTTAAGACCCCATTAACTGTCATTTGCTGTTGCATTTAACTTACACCAAAGACCTGGACTGAAGCCATAAAACCAAAATCAGACTACTTCTGTAGCTCTTGCAGCTGGATGCTGAGCTTCTCCTGACATACAAGTACAAACCTCTCTTGGAAGAAATAAATCCCTCCCAAAAGCAGATCACGGCAACTGTATGGCTTGAAATTAAAGAGATGGCATGTGAGTCTTGTCGATGCCTTTTATTTCATTCACTTTGCAGTGGAGGCACACAGGGCTGGTCACTCAGGGCTCAGGTTGCTTCGTGGGCATGCAAACCCATGGCAGCTTAAAGGGAGCGGGAAGGGCTGGGTGCTCTGCCAGCCCGGGGCAGCTTTGGTCATTCTGTTTAGCTGCAGTTGCAGAAAGCTGCCCGAACTCCCAAACACACACTGCTCTGCTGTGCCCAAAGCTTCCAGGTGAGCAGCTCACCCAGCAGGAGCAGCTAAGAGGACTCGGAGGTATCTCAGCGAAATGTGAGACCAGGAGGAGGAGGAGGCAGCAGCACAGAAGCTGCCTCCAATGACACTTGAGCCTGTGAGCGGCTCGAGCTGCTACCCAGAGCAGCAGGGGTTTCATTGGCTTTGAATAAAGCACCCCCCATATTTCTATAGCATTGAGGGTGTGCACAAGGCTTCACTGCTTTCCTGCTAATGCTTCTGACTAAAACACGCTGCTTGGATGTGCTTGCACATTCCAGGTGCAATGCCAAAGCTCACTTCTGGTTATTGTTTCAAAAGTGAAACATCGGCTCCTACAGAAATAATTTCTAGAGCTTGAATGCAAGACTCTGTATCCCAGCCTCCCCTCAGTGTCACTCAGAGCAGCACTGACTTGAACACAAAATTTTCAAGCTACCAGTTACCTAAAATGAAAGTGGCTCTTATGATGTCTTTGTATCTGTTTTGTATTTGAAAATCACCCACCCCTAAACCTTTTCCCTTTCTCAGGCATTTTTAAAAAAGATTCAAAAAGATTTATAAAAAACAAACTAAGAAAGATCTAAAATGATCTTCAGGAGCCACAGACTCTGCTACTGCCCTGGACCTGACATCCCTTGTTTCTGAGAACTAGCAGGAATATCAGCTTCATTCCTCTGATTCATCAGACTGCAATTTCAGAAGTTACTTGGAAAAAAAAGGAGGCCCCGAAGCACCGTTTGTGGGCTCTCAGCGAGTGTTTAAACATCCAGCACAAACAGCAGGCCTTGCTTTATGTTATACAAACAAAAACGCCTCTGCGATTGAGAACTTGTCCTGTTTTGTTCCATAACTTTTTTAATCTGCCATTACTGGGGCTGGGCAGCTGAGCAGGACTTTCACCACAAGAATGTGGGTGCAGCAGCAGCTCCTTTGTTGCAAGTGCCCCAGGCCAGCCTCAGGCAGGGCTGGTGTATGGGGTGCAAGGGCTTCCACGTTTTCTGCTTGAGAGAAGTGTAGGTTGTGTTTTTCACTGCTGGTGGAACAGTCAGAGGCAGAATGCTTGTCGTGTTTGCAGCATCTCCTCTGCTCTGATTTGGCAGCAACTTCCCTGCTAGTTATTTTCCACCCTGGGGCTTTAAAACAGGCTAATCAGTGTCCTGTGCTGGCATTAGCAAATCAGCAGGAGTGTTATCAACAGCCCGAGGAGGGTCAGAGCGAGGCCTTGGCAGTGCTTGGAGTGAAGCCGCTGGCTTGCACTGGATAAAACATCTTGTGAACTCATTTTCCTCCAGTGACATGTTAAGCACAGAACCATACAGTGCTCCAAACTCTGCTCTAATCTGCTGGTGCAGACTTCAAGCAAACACCAAATAATATAGCAAATGCTTTTGTGGGAACTGTCCTGCATTTGACTGTAACTTCTCAGGAGGAAAAATTTGATTTGACAGGTTACTGGTCCTATTCCCCAATTAAGACATAAACAGTTGTAATCCTCTGTGATGTTGGGCAGAGTTCAAGGTTAGTTTCAGCAAAAACAAACCAAGTTAGAATAGAAGCAGGGGAAAAAAAAAACCCAAAACACCAAAATTTGGAGGCAGAACCTGCCCGCAGTGCAAAGCATATATTCTTTATTATCTTATTTGTTTAAATACACACCAACTGATACCTGCACGCGGCAGATACCAGCTAACAGGGAGTTCAATATTTGAGGCTTGGCTTTTCTCACCATAGCAACAAATCTGAAAGGAGAGTAAGAGGCCGTGGGTACCTGGCAGCATCCAGCACAGCAAGGGCAGTGGTGCTGGAAGTCTGAATCTCTCACACCAGCGCAGTGCCTGATGCAGAACCACCGTGGGTGTCTGAACACAAGCACCCGGCGTGCTCTGGGGAGTGCGTGTTGTGCAAATCATCAGCAGAATAAACACAGAGGTAGGTGTTTGCTTCCTTGTCTTCAAGGCAGCTGGGAAAGAGGGTGGTCTCTATTTAATCGTATTTTCCTTTTATAAAATAGTGGAGGCGGTGACCCTTGAATGTGGGTCTGCTCTCCCTGACTGCATAAACCAGCTCCTGGGGCACAAGTGGCTCCTCATAGTCACTGGACTAGAACAGAAGAGCCCTCCAAAGGTACCCTTTTCTCTCTGCACCTCTGCCACTCTACCAAAATTAGTGGGATGAAACAGATTCTCTGTCATAAATCCATGCTACATTTATTCATGCAGACAAACACCTATGTTGCTTTTTATTTCATGGATTAACATTTGTTCATCCACTCATAGAATTCGTTGAATCAGTAATTACATTCAAATTGAAATAAATAACTTGAAATCTGTCGTTATTGTCCCATTAGTGGGAAAAAAAAAGCCTTAGTTGTTTTCTAAGCAAGAAAAAAATATTTCTACCTATACAAGTTTATCACAAGATACCTACCAATAACCAAGAGTAAGGGGATTCATCTTTAAAATGCCCTGATCTGGGTTCTTGGTAGGCAAATTGATGTCAGAGTTACTTTAACAAGGTAGTTAATTGATGAGGAATCCCCAAGTTAGAAGAGACACACACCAGAGCATTAATTTCCATTATGGCCCAAGCTCGTAATTTATTTCTTCTATCACTCAGACAGTGGTGGAAAGAAATGCAACACCAGTGCAAGCAATTTGCCAAAAAATGTGCTTAATATAATATTTATATAATCTTCTTACATGCTGCCTGTTGTGAAGGGGAGCTGTGATGAAAGATACATTTTTTCTTAGTCGAAGGTTATGGAAAATCTCAGTTGTCTGGGATCAAGAAGCAACACTTGACTACAGCTGCGCACACAACAACTGAGCAGCGTAAAAATAGCACAACAAGCACTCCAGCAATGCACATAACAAGATTTCCCTCTTCCAAAGAGCCTGAGAAAGGCCAGGCAAGCTCTTAGGGTCTGACCACACTGGACATGAGAATTCTCACTCAGAAAGATAAGGCTTCCCAAACATTTTAAGTCTCCAGTCTCGGGGTGCCTTAACATGCTCCTGTGCTTCAGGACAAGGATACACCTGATTTTTTTCAGATCTTTAGTCTAGACAAAAGAGACAGCTCAGAGAAAGGAAAAAAAAAGGTACAGCACGAACAGTGACTACAAGATGACTACATGAATAATTGTATTAACTTGTGTTTGCTGGTTCACCTGTTGGTGTCTGCCTTTTATTCTTCTCCTGCACACTTACAATTTGGATAAAGATTGCAAATATATCTTTAAGAAAGAATTGTATTATCTGGCTGAACTGAGTGCAGTGCAATCCTGCATGTGGCCAATTTCCAAGGAATTTAACAAAGCAACCAACAGCTTAAACCTCCCAATGAAGCTGAGGAACAAAAATCCAACAGATTTACTCATTTTTAAATTATTGTCATCCAGAGGTAAAAATTATTGGCTCACAGTAGAGCAGGAGGAATGTGACCAGTGAAAAGCAGTCACTGGGATTGGTGTCCCCGGGCAGTCCAGGCCTGCCCCAGCCACGTTGCTCTGATAAGCCCAACCAGATGCTTTTCCTTGCCAAGCAGCTGAAGGAAAAATGTATTTTTGTGGCCTTCTCTTCAGTTCTTTGAAACCACAAAGCCACATGAAGGGAAAAAATATTTTCCAAGCCCTGTAAGCACAGCAGTTTCTCAAATTTAACTATTTTTGAGGAAGGCACAGGGCTAAGTCAAACATTCTCCAAATGGACGAGCCTGCTTGCTCAGTTTATCCAAGCACAAGCTAGGATCAAACATCCCAGGCAGAAACTGTGAGTATTTACCTTGAACACTCTTCTCTCCTGCTGAGTTCTCCTAAATGCAAATAAATGATCAGATTTTTTTTTTCCCCTCATGAATCTGTTCCTAGTTCCACTTGCCAAATTAACTACACCTCACAATTTGGACAAAATCTCAACAATCTCGGTGGTGGTTGGCTGTACAGATCTTGAGCAAAACCCAAGATTTCTAGCAAGTTTTGCTGCTAATACTTGCAGTGGTTTATCAGTGTTTTAATGATTTCATGTGTTTTGCTTTTAAGAACACTGAAGTCCTCTGCACAGTTAGGGTCCTGCAGCACAGCTTTTGGGACAGCTGCTGCACACAAAGGCCAAGGTGTGCCTTCCCACATTGAAAAACACGCTGTGGAGGAGGATAAACATGGTTAAGCAGAAGAGAAAAACCACTAAAAGAAAAGCCTTGTGTGATGCCCCGTGAGGCTCTGCCCAGCAGCCCATGCAGGGTTACAGGCTGCTTCACCACTGCTACTCAGGACCTTTTGTTCTGCCGAAAGGAGTGGAAGTTTCTGGCTGGCACTGAGCCACATCTCACTGGCCAGTGGGGCAGGAGGTTAGCTCTGAACCTTTTCACCAACATCAAGCAGTAAGGAATCCTTGCAGATGGGTGGTTTTGTTGGATTTTCTTTGTTTTTAAGGCCAAGGACAGGAGGGTGAGCTGCTGCAGTGCTCAGCCAGCCCTGAGCTCCATTTCTGGCAGTGCCTCACTACCTGCTGCTTCACACCAGCTGCAAAATCCCCCCCCACCTTTTTTTTCTCTTGTTTTTTTTTTTTTTTTTTTTAAAGAAACATGGGGATAAGGTTTCACTAAGCCCAGAAACTGTGACTAAATGATGTTTCTAGGGTAGAGAGAGCAGATGAAACCAAGGGCCTCTCTGCTATCCCAGGGCTCATAATTGTATGATATTTCTTCCAGAGAAACTCTCAAACAACTCCAATGGCCCCTGCTTCAAGCTGGAAGCAGTCAGTGACCAAAACCAGAGTTAACTAAATCAAGTTTTGGGCTATGCCATCTGTGCAAGTGACAAATGCTCTGCTCCAGAACAGCACAGGGACATGGTGGCTCTGAGTACCAACCACATCATCCCCCTCCTTCACGCTCGTAGCAGTGGACAACAAAGCTCGCTAATGTAGAAAAGGCCAATTATGTAAAGTCACTTGAGCTCCTTAAGAAGATAAAGCAAACTAATCATTAATACTACAGATGAAATCATAGAGAGTGAACGAGGATTAAGTATTGTCCACAAGGTGGACACAGGTCACTTCCACCTCCACAGAGCCCAACACTTGCGCTATGGCACCTCGAGAAGCCGTCCAGCTCCAGGGGCTGCACAAGGAGCTGGATCTTACTTTGACTGTTCCCCGGAACAAAGAGAAGCATTCCCCAGCACTGCATCAACAGTGACGCTTTTCTCTTGTGTTTGCCCTCAGTTCCTAGAAAATCAGGTTTCCAGAGGGGCTGTTACAGCCTAGGATTGGAGAAGCAGTAGGGGCTTGGTCTCCCAGACCAAAGGAACTCAGTCCTTGCTCTGAGTCACCAGACACACACACTTGAAGGAAGGGATACCAAGCATCCTACCGACCTCAGCTGCCGAGTTTCCTCATTGCAGGAGGCATCATCACCTGGAGATAAGCATGCAATACTCCCTGTCTAAAAAATCCACACCAACAAACCACCCTTTCGTTCATGTGGCTTAATTTCTATAAGCAATTCGGAAGTTGTACTTTATTAACTAAAGTTTTGAAGCATCAGGTAGAGCCAGCATAGTTACAATGCTTATGTTGCCAGCGGAGGTCTGAAACCAGCTGCCCAGACAGTAAATTGAGTTTTATCACCTGGAGACAACTTGGGAAGCAGGATGGAGGTGCGTAGGTAGATGAAAAGACATCCTGACAAGGTAAAGAAAATTTGCATGTGAATTTTATGCAAAACCAAAATTAAAAAAAAAATCTTAACTCCATTGCTTATGTTGACCATTTCCATCTTAAAAGGGGAATTATTCTGATTTTTCACTAGTAAGGGGCTTTAGATTGATGTTTCCTTAATCTTCCTTCATTTTCTGTTTGGCCTCTCTCTCAACTGCAGTGGTGTTTCCCCCTCCCCAACTTTGCCTATCTCTGCAGGCCAAAGGCACAGAAAGTCAGATAACTCTGCTGAGCACAGTGCTGCCTTTCCAGCTCCTCACCCCAGTGCAGGACACACAGTGTGATAACAGCTCTGAAGTTCCTACACACACCCATTTAGTTCATCTCTGCCTCAGGGGGACAGCCTTACACAATTACAAAGCCCTGAGGAAAGGCAACCACAAAAAATAACCTGCCCCAACCTGAACAAAGTAACAGACACACTTCAGTATCACCCCAAGGACGGTATAAAGACCTAGAGGACTTTTGTCATGAAGCTCGTACTTGTGTTGGGGGGGATGCTGTACGTGTCCTCAGGGATGCTGTATGGCAAGGGCAGCGAAATCTGCAGCGCAAAGCAGGTGGGTGGCTGTGCCCTGAGGGCACGTAGAGGCCGTATTTGCCCAGACCGGCTTCACCCGGGACTGGTCCGGCTCCCTGGGAGGTGGATCCCAGCCCTGGCCCCTCTCCTTGGCCTGCCTGAGGCTGTCGGTGGGGCGAGCTCCGCTGGGTCGGGTCAGCGCTGGGGTCACCTCTGGCTCCGCGGAGAAGCTGCGCGGCTGCTCCTGAGCCTGTCTGAGGGCTTGCTGCTGCCCAGGGCCCCCTTCCTGCTGCCACTGCTGACCCCCACCTCCTGCCCCGCCGGCTGCACTCACACCCAGCTCTCCAAAATGGCTACAGCCGCCCCACCTCCCTCACGTCTACTTGATTTTTACTTATTGATTTATTTTAAATTTCGGCTCGTTGGAAGGAAACACGAAGCCCTGGGGAGCAGACAGCGGAGGGACGGCCGCGGTCCCGGCAGGGAGCGGGTGATGGGGCGCAGAGCGGTGCGGTGCGGTGCTATGCGGGACAGTGCGGTACGGGACGGTGTGGGGCGGTCGGTGCGGTGCGGTGCGGGGCGGTGCGGGGCGGTGCGGTGCGGTGCGGAGCGGTGCGGTACGGAGCGGGGCGGGGCGGGGCAGGCGTTCCGCGGCCCTGCCCGCGCAGAGGTGCGGGAGCCGCTCCCCGCAAGCCCCTCCCG
>WAAE01025973.1:171614-183713 GCA_013400495.1 Nicator chloris | reverse complement strand
CTCCGTGCCAGCCTCCGCCGGAGCGGAGCCCTGCCCTCCGCCCATGTGGGGCTGCCGCCGCCGCGGCCGCTGCCCGCAGGGCCGGCGCTGCCGAGGTAGGACCCCCGGGCCCCCCGCGGGAGCCGGGCTGCGCCGCCGCTTCTCCCCTCCCGCCCCCGGCTTCCCGCCCACGGGGCAGCCCCCGAGCCTCCGAGAGACCCGCGCGCGTCCAGGGCAAGGCTGAAAGGGGAAGGTGGTGTTTTCCTGGACCCCCTGGTCGGGATTTTCCGTCCCGGGTCCACCGAGGAGTGAGGGTGCCCGGCATCTCGGAAAGCTCGGCCGGTCGGAAATGGCAATTGCGGCTTCGGCTGGAACAGCCCTGGGTGAAGGAGGGTTTGGGAGATGTGGCGTGGAAAGAGGGGATCGTAGTGTACCGGCAGCTGTTTGCTTGCCGAGTTATTTTTGGAGATTGCTTTGCTGTGATGGACTTTTTTTTTTTTTTAACTGTCTGTAGGAAGGCGGGTTTACATGTCACTCCTCCAAGCCTTGGTGCTCTCCATTGGCTGAGGAAGAGTGTAAAACCAGTGCTTCGGCAAATAGTGATCGAACTGGTTAGCTCTTCTCCCCGTATTCCTAAGGGCAGCTCCATAAAAAGCACATAATCTGCACCTTTTTTACTTTCCTTCGTGAGATTTAGCTGCTGGCTCGTTGGGGCCTTCCTTGGAAAGGGCTGGCTCTCCCTGGGGACCGAGGTCTGGCGTGTTTCTGAGGCACTTTGTGTAATACAGGGTGACAGCTGTGACGCAAGTGCACCAAAACTTTTGAACATAGCCTCAGTCATGGTTATGTTTGGATATAATTTCCCCACTTTCTAGGAAAACTGTATTCTGTAGGCTGGAAGATAAACCAGGCGCTGCTGCTGCTGCTGTGGGGCAGGATGGGGAAGCAGAGAGGGATGTGGCAGTGAGGGGTGTTGTGCTCGGGTTTGGTAACAGGACCAGGACCCTGAGCTGCCCGGTGCCTCACAAAACTGGGTGTCAGCGGGTGTAGAGTGGCTGTGGCTCCTGCCCAGTGAGTCACAGGCTTCCTCTTGTTTACAGCCATCACTTTGCTTCTGGCAGCCTTATAGCAGGCAGCTGCCTGCTTCCTCCGTGCCTGACTCCAGCCAAGGGCATGGAAAGGGATTTCAGTAAGGTTGGTGTTTCAGAACCTCTCGGGCTAGGAGGGGCACCCCCATTCAGCTGAAAGGTGGTGATGGCCATGGCTTTGTGGCTGAACTAGAACCCCTTCACTGCCCCTTTGGTCATTCCCACGATGCTTGTGCTGGTGTCTTTCATGAGCAGAGATTTGTTGGCTGGGCCAGGGGAATGGGATACTGCCCTTGCTGCTCTTTGCAACACCTGGCTCCTTGTTGGCTCTGTAGCAGGTCGATGGTGCTCCCGTGGCTCTTTGAGATGTGAGGAGGAAAATAAAGACCTTAATACCTAAGAAACTTGAAGACTCTTTAGGATTTTTTGACCTTTAAAGATGTTAATTCTCAGTTAAACTTTTTATATTGTCAGATGCCAGAGAAACTAGTTCATTTGAGGCAAAAACTCAAAAATACTAAACCAACTATAACCTGGAGCAATCCCATATAGGATTGATTGATGTTGTAGTGCTTTGCATAGAGGTGAAGACTGAATAAATGCCCGTTGTGGGACTCCTGATGCTCGTCCAGTGTGTTGCAGAGCAGTTTGCAAAGTTTCCAGTAAGTTTGCTTAATGTGACCTTACTCAGCTCCCAGGCACTCCCATAATTATGGCTGCAATTAAAGGCAATAACATCCATTTACATAAGATGCCAGTCCTTTTAAATCGGTGCATCATCTAATGAGAGCATTCATGTAGGGATAGCTGTGCAGGATGAGGACCCCAAGCTGAGAGCATTTTGGGGAGGACTTGGTTTCAGAACTTTCTTGAGGTCATTCGAAGGAAGGATCTGCTATGAAATAGGACATTTTGTTATGAAAATGTACTGATTTATAAATATAACCCTTACCAGTAGCAGGATGTTGTTGAATTGAGTGATCATAACACTTTATTTTTTTAATGTATCATCCATCCAATTAAAAAAAAAACCAACAGCCTGGTTGCACCAGTATTTTTCTCAATTTGATTGCGTCAATGTTCCTTCTGCTTGTATGAGTAAGAGATTTGGTAAATCCAACTTGTGGACAGTATTTAATTGCTGATGAAGCACTATGGATGTGTTCTGAATGGCTCACTGGACTTGCATGGTTTCCTTGGGGCTTAACCTCTGCGTATGATGCCCACAGATATTCCCTTGAGATAAGGATAGATCTTAGACTTGAAGTGCTGGGAAAGATCACGTATTTGGGGAATGCTTCAGCCTTCTTCTGAAAGAAATGACCTGTTGGAGTATTCCCACCTTCCCAGTCTATATGTTTTGTTCTGTTTCTCTCTTTTTGTTTGCTTTAATTTATTGAATATGGTGTAAGCTTGTGGCCCCACACCGTGGGTGGGGCTTCCTAGGAAGAGTCACAAGGTCAGTGTACTGGAAAGGGTGAAAATTCTCCAAATACAAGTGAGGAGGCACCAGCTGTGAGCCTGGGAAGTGCAGGGTTCCTTGAGTCTGCACTGGTTTTCCCCAGAAGCCATTTTTCCCATTATAAGAGGTATAATTAGTCTGTTAACCTTTTCTCACAGGCAAAGTGCTCGGCTTGCGGTGTCTGAGACCATAAGAGGTTAAGTAATTAAATGGTAAAAGGGAGTAAAAGAGAATAATCAACTCCAAACTCCCTAGGCTGTCTAGTTGGGCTCTCCAGCGTCTAAAATTAAGTAATTTGGGTTGATTCCTGATTTCACTAGATTTTTAGCAGGCACTCAAAGTGGGGCTGCAGGAGAGAGCCCACGTTGCTTCACACAGTTGTTATTTCCAGCAGTGGTGGGTTGGTTTTGGGCACGGTTTGGTCGTGCAGAGGGGCAGTGTCAGGGGCAGCGCTGGCCTGGGGTGCTCTGACAAGGTTCCAACGTGGGGCCAGGGTGTTTTATAAACCAGGCATGTTCCTGGGTGCCTGCCAAAACCTGGCCCAAAGTATTGCAATCACTCACTAATTATGAATCCTAATCTCCAGACGCCCTGAACCTGTTACCTGCTGAGGTGCTGACCTGGTGAAGTAAAATCACAGGATGGTTTGGGTTGGAAGGGACCTTAAAGTTCATCCCATTCCACCCCCTGCCATGAGCAGGGGCATTTTCCCCTATCCCAGGTTGCTCAGATCCCATCCAACCTGGCCTTGGACATTTCCAGGGATGGGGCAGCCACAGCTTCTCTGGGCACCCTGTGCCAGGGCCTCAGCACCCTCATGGAGAAGAATTTATTCCTAATATCCCATCTAGCCCTGCCCTCTGTCAGTTTAAAGCCGTTCTCCCTTGTCCTGCCACTCCTTGCTGTTGTCAAAAGGCTCTCTGCAGCTCTCTTGGAGCCCCTTTAGGCACTGGAAAGTGCTATAATATCTCCTAGAGCCTTTTCTTCTCCAAGTCGCTCTGATGTGCTGAGCCTGTGAGTTTGTGTCCATTCAAAGAGAAGAAATACTTGGGGTTTTTTGTGTGAAGTGTGTCAACTTACCTGTGCTATTACAACAGTGCAGTTTTAAGTGCCTTTAGGGTTGTGTTTTGGTTCTGCCAAACTAATCTCTCATTTGAGAGGCTGCTGAATGAGGAGCCCTCCTGGACGTTGGTGTCTGCAACATTTAAGGGTCTGAAGTAATGCACTGGAATTAATCCTGAAGCCCTGAAGCAGTGAGCTGCCATGAATACAAATGATGAGTCTCTTAATTGCAACTGACTTGTATCCGTGTGATGGATAAAAAACATTTTGCAAATGTTTTATTAATAAAATGGGATGGATTTGTCATGAGTGCCCTTGCAGAAATAATGTGCCTGTTACACTGAAACATGGAATTTAAAGCTGTAATATCTGCACTTGGATATCTGAAGTGCCTGTATGGCATTAATTTCCGGGTGATTCAGTATGTTACTATATTTTTAGAGGGCATGCATGAGTAGAAAAATGTAGGAAAAGATATATAAAAAAAAGTGAATAACGGGTTTTAAGTTCTTGCATCTCTTTTTGACTCTGAAGGTGAGCTAGAGTTGCCTCAACTCCTTCCTGAGTAGTTACTTAAAAAAAAATTTTCCTGTGTTTCTGCATCGCGCCCTGTCTTTGTGTGGAGCTGTCTTCACACATGTTGAGCCTTGGCCCTGGGCATGGCCAGGGGAGCTGTGTGATCCAGGCTCCCTGGCAGTGTTCTCCTCCCAGCAGGACTTACAGCAGCCCCTGCCAGCCCCGAATCTGCTGCGGGGTTGGTGCCTGTCACCAGAGTGACACCTAAAAATGGCTCGGACGTGCTGTTCCTGCCTCTCTGGGAAAAGCCACTCGTGGTGCTGCTTCTCTGGCAGTGGATTCCCACGTGAGGGATTCCTCCGTGCGCAGACAGAGCAGGCTGGGTGGGTTGTCTCAGTCTGGCCTGGTGCTGCAGAGGCTCCCTTTGATCCTGCCTGTTTTAGGTGCCTCGATGGGGAGGTTTCCCTAAGCAGCAAGAAATCCTCGTGTCTGGGTTAGGTACAGTTTGCCAGTGGATAGTTTAAACCAAAACATGCAAAGACAAAATATTTGTGGTGATTTATTACAGCTAAAAGTTTCTGTATGACTACACCCGCTCTTTTGCCATAAGGAGCACAACCACCATGAGCTGTTTTAATGCATCTGAAACTGCTTCTGACCAATGACCACTGACACTCTTTGCATTTAAGGCTGGCTTTTTCCTTCAAGTTTCCTTTTGTGGTCATATATCCCTGGAAATCTGATTGATGCTGTTGGTTAATAACAAGCAACATTTGTCCTTCATCGGAACCCTGTTGATATCCTTGAGCTGTGCAGCATTTACCTTCTGCATTAAGGAGGGGGAAAAAAAAGAGCTTTCTATTTTTTTTCTGCTACCCATGTGAAAGTGGTTTCCCCAAAACAATGAGGAGACTTCAGGGGATCATGACCTCTTGCAATTAGAAAATGTCAGATGGCTTGTGAGAGGTGGGCTGCTGGGGCAAAGGAGGAGGGGGAGCAGCCCTGTTACTGCTGAAGTTGTTACTCGTTTTTGGTGGGAGCAGATTCTTCTTTATTTTTCCCTGAGAAATGCTCCATTTGGGGGTTAGAGTAGAGGAGCTTAAAAATCCAAGCAGTTCCAAAAGAGAGATCTCCCACAGATTTATGTCTTGGGGTTTTAACTGATTTTTCTCCCCCAGACTGGGCCTGTTCCAGGGATTTGGGCTTGTCCGGAGTCAGTCCCAGGTCTGATGGGACCAGCTCAAATCACTCACTGTGTGTCCTGGCAGCATTGGGAGGGTACCTCTGCCCTCCCACTAGCCAGTTTGCATTCAAATGTGGAAGACTGATGTTTCTAAGAGCTCTGTCCTGTGTGAAAGGAGATTCAGCTGTCGCTGGTGGTGAGGGGGGACCTGAGCAGGCACAGAGGACCCAGGGCGGGTGTCTGGAGCCAGCAGTCCTGGACAGCTGGTGTTTCACTGGGGGTGCTGGCTGTGAGGGCTGCTGTGCTCATTTGCTTCTGATTCCCTTGCTTTGTTTTCTGGTTTTGTATCCCGTTTGGCTTTCAATTGATATTAAAATTTTGGAATGTGTTTTTACACATTCTGGTGCCAAAGGCTGTCCCTTACACCGTATGTGATGGAGTGTATGGCCTTCTGTGCACCTGAATAATTTTTTGTATTTTCTCTAGGGACCCATTTGTGCTGAACCAAAATGATTTTTTCAAAATATAAAAACTCAGGTGGGCTGCTTTTTTTTCTTTGTTCTAAAGAGAAGGCTTCTTTTCTAATGTTATGCTGGAGCCTCACTTGGTTTAAACCTTGCAAGAGTTTAATGTGTAGCATTTGGGCTGTTTAGCCTGTCTGCATTCTGTAAATTTGATTATTTTGGCTGTCATAATTTTATTACTCTTATTAAGCTTCCTCATTTGCACATTGATCCTGTTAGTCTCGGGAAGCTGATAAGCCATCTAAGCCTACTTGCAAAATGCACAGAAAACAGAAATCTGCCCTGGAGGCTCTGAATACTGAGATTCACTGTGATTTAGATCTGTGTGTCTGGCCGGTATTTTTTTTCCCCTTCAGTGCTGTTTTAGACTACCTAACTTCACTGCAGTTTGCCAAATTAAGATGAATTTTTGCTTTTATTATAAATTCTGTCACTGGTAGTTTCTGAGAAGCTTTGCTCTGGTTTGCTTGTATCTTTATTTGGATGAATACCCTCCTTTTTCACAGAGCTTAAGAATATTTCCAGCAGCAGCTGGCGTCGCATATGCTGTGAGTTGTTTTTTTCCTTGTGTCAGTGTCAGTTTTCCATGCTGGCTTTCCAGACGGATTTATTCTTTACTTTCACAAACCCTGCTTTGCTGTTGCCTGTGGGACATGCAGGAACCCAAGTGTAACTGAGAGGCCTTTGGGCCTGTTACTCTTTGCTCTTCCATTGCCATGGGCTTTTCCCTCAGTGACATACCTGTTCTATAAGGTGGGCTGGACTATCCTCTGTTGGACCTTTAACTCCTGTCCCCATTTTTCAAATTTGTTCTGGCTCTCAGTGAAGTGTAGTCCCTCTCCCAAGGTGAGGTTGTACCCCCTCTCCCTCAGCCTCTCCTGTCTCAGGGCTGCTTTGGGTGCTTCTCTCTATTTACGTGTTATTTGTGTCACTGAAATGTTTGCAGACCCTTGTTTTGTTCCTGTTCTGCACGACCTCTCTGCACAGTCACTGCTGCACCCAGTGAGTTGTTGTTCTTTCTGTGGTGATGCTCTTCCCCCCTCCTGGTCCAGCGTTTCCTCCTCCTCCTCCCACGGTTTGACCTTGTCTTGCTCTTGTCTCCCTGTGCCCTTTTCCAGGCGTTCACGTGGCTTCAACTTCTATTAACTGCTGATGAGTCACAGATTCACCCTACACCTCCGAGGGCTTGTCGGCTTGTCACCCAGCCCAGTGGCTTTTTCCTCCTTGCTTTTTTCCCTTTGAGTTCCCCATCAGCCATTCAGTATTTCACGCCCCAAACCCCGGGTGGTGCTTCCCAAGTTCTCTTATCTCTTGTCTTTTAAAGTGCTGCCATCTGATAGGTAGCTCTGTCCCGAAGCCTTCAAGATTTTTAAAAAATTAATTTGGTGTCCTTCATGCATTTGAATCACATGCAAATTTTGTGTGCTCTTTGTTGTCAGTATATTCTCCTTTTTCATCTCATCAGACAACTTCCCTAATGCATGTAGTAAGTTTTTACAGATGTTTCCCTTTGAAGTGACAGCTCTTGTGGAATTGAACTTCTGAAGTCAGTTGATAGCAATTGTTTTTAAAGATGGTGTAAAGTGTTTTTGTTATACTCTGAGAAGGCAGCTGCCCTTGTTTTATAATTTTTTTTATTTAGCAGCGTAGACCTACTGTTATGAGCAAGTGGGATTCATAGGATCCTAGCTGAGTGACAGGAGAAAGGATGTGTATACACCAGAAATGTTCAAATATCTAATATAAAAGTAGCTGAGCATAATTCATAAGCCTTTCAGCCTGGATAAGGGCTGTCTGTTGTACTTAAAACTGTCACTCCTTTCCTTGTGCTTCCTTTAATTACGTTACTACTCATACCTTCCAACTCGGCGCTGGGGAGGTTTTCTGATGTGCTTGTGATTGAAAAGGAATAGAGAGCTCTGAGGGGATAGAGGCACTTCCAGACTGCTTAGCACAGGTTGCTTGTAAGCAGGTTCAAGAGGCACAAAGACAGACATCCCCACGGATGCAGGTGTGTTTTTGTTTTCCCTTCTCTTCCAAATCCTACAGATGAATCCAGCCTTTGTTTTCCATGGTTAAATCCGGGATGTCAGGTGACTGAGGGGACTTGCTGCTGAGTGCAGGGCGGTGGGCTGAGGGTGCACCCACCCTGCAGGGGCTGTGCCAGGCTGTTCGTGCTGTTGCTGTAGAAACAACATCGGGTCCTACCAGAACAATGTGCAGCAATGACTCTCCCCAGTGCACTTGCCATCTTGGAAACCCGGGATTTTCAATTAACCCCTGGACATGTGAGTGTAAGTAGGCAATTCGTGAAAATGCTGTGTGTTTTGATGTCCTCTTTCTGCACTTCCTACAAGCACAGGCCCCCTCATGTAAATGGTTTGGAGTCCCTTGTACAGCAAGAGGGTTTATCCATGAAGGTCTTTTTAACACTGGGTTGCACTCAGAAAACATGAATAATGGATGCCATCTTTCCTTTATGTTGCATCATAACAGGAAGATTTAAAATGTTGCTCAACTCTGTGATGATGGGAATTGTTTTAAGCAATACCTGGAAGCACCACTTGAGGATCTTGCCTGTTTTTCAGGGAAATAATTTTTGTGTTCTCTCAGAGGTAAACATGGGAGAGGACTGCTTGGACTGAAGGTGTAAAGATTTAGAGATTTGTTGGTCAGATTTAACAAACAGAATTAATGCAGGCTAGCCTTAAAACTATCCCTGATGCCAGGTTTAAAACAGGAAACTTCCTTGTGTGAAAACAACAGCATCTCGTCAAAAGGGTTTAACTCCAGATACTAAATTTCCCCCACATTTAAAAGAGATCAATTATTTCTTCTGAAATGTGATAAACATCTATAGTTACATATTTGTATACTTAGAAATAAGGCAAATACTCTGAGTGGCCACGCCTTGAGGAATGGTTCACAGGAAGATAAAGAACAGAGTGACATTGTGGCAAGGTGTATATCCTTTTGGTTGATATTGCTGTGTCTGTGAATTTCAGTGTTTGTGCTGTGGGTCCACGTGCTGGTGAGGTGATGTTCTGCTGATAACGTGTATCTCCCCAAGTAATCTTAGATATCTCCCCGATACAGTTTATATTCCTGCCATGCCAGGAGTGAGTTGTGTAGAAAGCGATCCAAGAGTTTATTGGTGCAGTTCTCTCAATAAAACCTTTGTGTGGCTGGTGCTTGTTTCCTGATGGTTGGGTCGTCATGGTTTGGAAAACACAACCGTGCTGGAATCCAGCCACACATGAACACTGCTCTCAGGGATACCTCATTGCTTTGCATACACTGTGAATAACTCTGATGATGTTTCAGTAGACAATGAGGAAAACACCACAAAAGCAAATTGCTGGGGGAATTATCTGTCTCTCCAGCCAAATAAGTGTAGTGTGAGGCTCCTGAGCCTGAACCCTGTCAGATCTTCCCTTGTATCAGATGTCTTGACGGTTGTTGGCATAGATAGGAGCTTGTTTTCTTGCTGATTTCCCGGACATGAATGTTTTTCTGTTTGGATGAGTTATTTTCCTTATCTATGCTAAAGAATATTTTGTTTGAGCTCAAGGAATCTCTGTAGTATCTGTATTTATATGGCTTTGTCTGTGTGGGATCTTGGGTGTTGTCTAAATCTGTTCCCCAGTTCTCACTGAAGAATTTTCATGTCCTGAGTAGTAGCTTATCTAAAACATGATTCCATGTGGGTGCTTGTTATCAATTTCTCTGATAGATGATCTGTAGCCATGAAATCTGGTAGTAAAATGAACTCTTACAAAATAATTTCTGAAGGTGTGTCTTTCCGCAGGCAGATTCTTGTTTTACTTCTGAATTCTTAATGGATTTTTGCTTGTTTTCGGGGTAACAGTCTCCTCCAAGACATTTCCCCTTTAGGCAGTGATAGGAAATAAGATACAGAGTGGATGGTGCCACTAATAAAACTTACTTGTTGCTCAGAAGACGTGAAGGAAGTGCTAGGGCCGTGTATCACAAGGCCTGGCCCCTGTGATTTCAGTTGGTTTGGAATCAAGTCCCAAATGGAAGGACCTGTGGAGATGGTCTGGGGAACTTGCTGAACTTGTCATGTGGGATACTTGAAATTTTTGGGGACTTAGTGGGCTATTTGTCATTTTTGCTGGGTTCACTCCTGGGATTTTAGACTCCGGGAAAACAAAAAGGAGGATGGCACTTTGGGTTGAGGAGGGAACCATAGGCAACCTTGATGAGAAGTCGTCGTTTAACAAGGTGGTGTAACAAAATGTCCCGAGAGCCTGAACTGAGGAGGTGTGAGTCAGTGTACGTCACTCTGCTAACCCAGCATTGCACCTCTCTGCCTTGATTGCTCATTGTGCTTGCTAAGCTCTGAATGGCAAAGAACTTTGTTCTCTGTGGGAAGCTCTGTGAGAAGCTTTTAGCTCCTGAGGGATCTCTTGTGGAGGATGACTGTTCCCAAGGCATACTCTGTGTCACCATCCAGGAGCTCAGGAACAGCCCAGGGAGGAAGAGAGGTGCTTTTTTTTTGGTGCAGCTTCCTTAATATCTGGGTTTCCTTGGCAACTGAATAGCAAGCCTGGGTTAGTACCTGGCTTACAGAGGTCACAAGATACTGAGCAGAAGGGCATTGTGTTTTAGGCAGGTTGTTAGGGACTTCTCTTGCACAGGGAGGAAAAACCTCCCAGGCTTGATCTGCACTTCAGGAATATGAGAATTACCTGGAGGAGGGAGCAGTGTGTTCCCTGCTGAGGTCTTAGTGTAACAAGGGGTGTGACAGAACAGGCCAAGTGTCCCAGCTGCTCTGCAGCAGCTTTGGTCATTATAGCAGAAACTGGATGCATTTACAAGTCTTTGCACCATGTAAGAGCACCCCAATAAACACTTGGTCAAAAAAACCCATCAGCCTCACAATGTGCCTCACATCAGCTGAGTGGGGAGAAATCTCTCCCATTCCACCTGAAACCCAGTTTTGAAATGCTGGACTGTTGTTACTTGTGAACAGAAGGGGTGAAGCATAGTTGTGTGTTTGGTCACTGACTCCTCTCATTGGCTTGCAGTGTTGTAACAGCCTTGTATAAATTAGATCGCTGCTGTCCTGGGGTGATGCTTCCAGCTGCATAGATTTTGGCCAATGAAGGACTGCCACCAGCCTACTGAAGGTACATTTGAATTTTTTTTTTTTCATTGAAAGAGAAAATCAGTTATAAGTCAACAGGAATTATCCTGTCTGCTTTATACAAACACTGTGATGCAGTGTAGCAGGCTGCCTGTTAGCTGGTCAGACCCAGCCAATCCATGTGAAACTGGGGAGCTTTGGATGGGTGTCAAAGCTGGGTCTGTAAGTTATGTGTGTGGCTGAAGGCTGTGCGGGTGTGTGTCTGTATTTCTTGAATAACAGCCATATGTAATGGTCATTGCAAAGTCTGTGTTCCTCTGTGTCTCCTCAATTTGTGCTGAAACAAAACTGGTGCTGTGCTAGGGGTGATGTCTTTTTGAGTACTTGTAAGTGGGGAGCCTCACAGCCCTGTCTCTGCATCCTCTTAAACAGGGATAAGAACTTAAACTCTGATCTCTCCCCCTCTCACTATTGCCAGATGTAGAAAATGCAGATGCCAATCTTAAGATGGGATGATTTAAACTAGTTCCTGTCACTTTGAACTGGAGCAGTAATCTGCTATTTGCAATAGAGAGGGTTTGGATTTAGGTTTTTCCCAGATGATCGCTGGAAGTTGTGTGTGTAGAGATCAGGGACTGTGGGTTTTGTCAAAGTAGGTAGCTGAGAATGTGGGACTGCAGAGCATATCCCATGACTTACTGGAAGGAGAATTACTTCAGAGAAATTGAAGTAATAGGTTAATGATGAAATATAATTTGTTAGTGTTTAATATCTAGAAAGAAATGGGGATATGTAGTCCTGAGTGTGGACTCACTTTTCATTTGGGTTGAGAAATAACTCGGGGCCGGTAGATGGGCTTCCCTTCCCTGTAGCTTTCTGTACACTCTGACTCTACCATGCATGCTTAAAAGCCAAGTCCTCATGTATTTTAGTTCTGTGGAGCTTTGCTATCTCCTGGCACGGCGATCCCGGTGTCACTTGGCTGTGACAATGCCCTTCGGAAGGGTAACAGGGAATTCATTTTACCCGGAGAACTGTTTGAGCACGGACGGCTCGGGGGCTTAGAGCAGTTCTCAGCACAGGGATGGCCAGTGCTGTGTGTCCCCCCCGCCCCCGGGCGGTGTGTGTGTGTGTGTGTGTGTGTGTGTGTGTGTGTGTGTCCCCCGCCCCCGGGC
>WAAE01025973.1:0-167686 GCA_013400495.1 Nicator chloris | reverse complement strand
TTGCCCCCTCCCTGGGCGTTCTTTGTTTTGTTTTTTGGTTTTTTTTTTTTTTTTTTTTTTTTTTTTTTTTTTTTTTTTAAAAAAGGCTTTTCAGAGGCAGCGTGGTGTTCCCTGCAGCCAGAGCAGCGCAGCACCAGCACGGAGCGGAGTCACCTGCTCGCAGCACGACCCTTGCCGCGACCGAGACCTTCCCGCGGGGGTCTCGGTGGCCCCGGGGCGGCTCCCCCGTCTCTGGGGCACGGCGGGGCTGCGGCTTCCCCCGCCGGCCCTGCCCCGGGGGCGGCCCCGGCGCGCCCCGCCCGCCGCCGCTGCGGTGGGAGCCGGGAGCGGCCGAGGATGGCGGCGGCTCCGGCGGCTCCGGCGGCGCGGGAGCTCACGCAGAACCCGCTGCAGAAGACGTGGGAGCCCTACGACAACGGGCTGCCCGCGGGGCACAGCGCGCAGCGCGGCGGTGAGCGCACGGGCCGGCCCCGGGACACGCACCGGGGGCCCGGGGGTGCAGCCGAGCCCCCGCGCCGGGCCGGGCTTTGCGGGGCGGCGGCGGACGCGGTCCCCCCTGGAGGGTCGAGCCCCGAAGCTGCTGGCTCTTTGCCCAGCGGAAGGCAGGGAAGCTCGGCTGGAATGAATGTGTTTTCTGGTTGCTTTTGTTGGTGTTTTGCGGGTTTGTTTGGGGTTTTTTATTTATTAGACGCTCTGGTGTCAGGGTGCGTTTATATTCAGTATATTCGTCTTTTTCAGAGGCCTAAAAATGTCAGTGTGTTCTTGTTTTGGTTGTGGTGTTTCTTTGTGGGGTTTTTTTTCCCCCTTTAAGGCCAATGCTGTATCAGCCCATCTGTTCTATGAGTTAATGACTTCCCATATTTTGAGGTGCAGCCAACCAAGTCATCAGCCTCCTGAGACTTTGACTGTGGCGTTTGTAAACCATAATTCGTTAACAAACTTTGCCTCACAGGTTGTTTTTTCCCCCTCTTTCTTTCATTTTTCCCCTTACTTAAGTAACTGAGGTCCGGTACATGGTAGTTTTGCAGACAAAAGGGGCTTTGTCGTGTAGAATTGTTTGTATTTGTCATGCAAAGAGGCTGTGCTGACAGAGCTGAGGCTCTGCCGGTGTGGCAGGAGTCCATGGGCTGCAGCCTTGGCTCTCCCTGCTCTTGCTTTGGTCCAGCCCTTGCTAAAAAAGAAAACCAAACGCCTCCCCCCTCAAACAAACAAACAAAAAACCAAAAACCCAAATAAAAAAATAACCAAACCACCCCTAACTCTCTTGTTGTGTGCTGGGCAAGCAGGCAGGGAATTCAGTGGATTCAGTTCTGTGGGAACTGAATTACTGCAGCATCTGAACCATAGTAGGTTGAGATGAATGCTGAAATAGCAAAAGGGGCAGAAAATGTGTATAGGTGCTCTATAAACATGTTAAGAAGGCTGCTTCGTTTTAGCCTTAATTTGGCATCTCTTTTCCAAGCAGAGCAATATCTGTTACAGCTTTGACACAGATACTGTTTTACAAAAAAGTTCCCCAAAGCCAGGAATAAAATTGCTTACGAGTCATGTGTAATTTGACGATGTACACTTCTTGGCAGAATTGTTTAGCTTCACTTGACTATAAATTAAAAAATATTTCACATGCCCGTGGGGTTTTTGTAGGACTCTATAGGTTTAATGCCTAAGACCCCTTATAAATGAAAAAAACCCTTTTGCTAGAAAAAGATAGCTTTTTTTTTTAAATCCTTTTGCAGCCCTACCCATAAAAAGTCTGCAGTCATTTGTGATACATAAGAATTACAGCCAGCCTGCAAAGGAGCAGAAGTTACTCTTCCTTGATAAAACCATCTATCTCGTTTCAGCAAACTGAGAACACTTCATAATTTTTCCCATGCAGGGGTGTTGGAGACTCCTTTTCCCTGAGATTTCCATGTTCTTTGCATTGCCCTGTGTTCTGGTGAGGCAGCGTGACCTGTGGGTGCTGTAGCTGTGCTGTGGCAGCTCAGGATGGACTGCCCAGATGGGTGATCTGGGGCTGTGTTGGGTTGACCAGTTCCAGTTCTTTGCTGCTTCAGGTAACTGTGTCAGATGTTACTGTTCCAAAAATATCGGCTCAAGGTGGAAGTGGTTTTCTTGTCCTCAAGTGTAGCTTTGCAGCGAGAAAAGTGACGTTAGTCACTCGTGTGTTCTGAGTTTCTCGGCTAAACAAGAGCTCTTTCAGTCTCTCTTTGTTGGGATTTTTATTTTCTCCTTGGTGCTGCAGACCCTTATCTGCACTACCTTTAGTCTTTATCCTTCTAGAAGGTGGATGGGCAGAATTGTACACACTTCCAGTTGAGGACTCGGCAGATTTGTCTACAAAAGGACTTCCCTGTGTTAGCTGTTTTTAGTGTGATTTTCAAAAAGTTGTAGCAACTACAGTTGTCTGGGGAAGAAGAACCCTATTGAGCTGTGCCAGGGTTTAGCTGTCACAGGGCTTTGAAGAGCCAGTTCTTTTAGTCTGTGCATACGGGGTCTTTGAGGAGGAGTTGTGTCCATGTGCAGCCTACTGAGCAGGCAGCTTTTACAGCTGGTGACACTGGTGCAGCCGAGGTAACTGTTCTGGTGACCTTCCAAAGTCACACCTGAAGGCACTGGAAGTGCATATTGTTATTAATAGCTGTGGCTTGCCTTTTGTGGTCGCTTGTGAAAAGTTTTCTCTGTGAATAGGTTGAATTAAAGCTGCTCCTGGCATTGGATGCTCAGATTGCTTTAACCTCAATCAAGCAGTGGGCTCTAAACGTGGACATAAAACACAAATAGCCAAGTAGGCCCTAGTGAAAGTTGGGGAGGCCAGCAGAGGATGTTTATAGAGAGAGATAAATAGTGAACTTCCTGTGGTTAAACATTCCCTCCCCCTACAGTTAAATGCTTTGTTTCCCTACAGCTCCTGGAATTTGGTCATTCTAATAATTGTCATTTGCTGTTGGTACAGCAGTAGACATGTACATCCCCCCAAAAAAAGTATTGAATTACTGTCTCTGCTCTAAAGAACTCTACCCCTTGAGCACATGCTGCTTGTGTGTATTTATGCTCCTAATCCTAGGAACTGAAAATAGGAGACTGAGTGAGCTGAGGGTGGTGCCTGAGGAGCAGGATGTGTGATGGGAACGTTGCTGTTTGCATCAAAGCTGTAGGAAGCAAAAGGTGACCCTGAGGAAGTGAATCACAGCAGCTTGGAGCAGCTGGTGGCATAAGGCTGGCCTTGGGACAAATGTGAATTCTGAATCCCTTGTATCACGGTGATGTTAAAAACTGATGGTTTGGACAAAAAGAGGAAAGACACATTAGAAGATAATGGACTTCTTGAGGACTAGGAGCAGATGCTTTTCAGGAAGAACAGCAGGATGGGGAACTCATCCCCATGGGATGCAAAGAAGGAAGACTGGTTGTCATCAGTGATCAAAAGGATACAATAGATTAGCAATGGTTAACTTGGATAAGTGATGGGTAAAACATGTAGGGCTAACCTTTGTTGGAAGGGTGGTTGTGTTGGCTTAAAGTCAGAGTTAGTTGTGTATGAGCCTCTAAATAGTACAGGATTTTTGGAGAACAGGCCTTGAATTGAAGGCTGTGGACACTGCAAGAACACTTTGTAAACTTCAGATCTCTAACAGTAACAGCTTGATACAGAAAACATCCGTCCTTCACACATACAAGGGAAAACCAAAATCTAATTCTGGGTCAAAGGAAAGGACAGCTGATAATTTGGTAGTAAGTGAACCTGGAAAATATCAACTCTTGACTCTGATTTCCCAAGATCTGTGAGAGTTTTGAGGGCTGATGAATTGCAGCACAGCTGATCTAGATTGTCCCATGTCCCAGTTTGGTTTCACAACCTTCTTTTGCATTTGCGTTATTTCACAATAGAGTCTAAGATTCAAGAAATAAATATGTATTTTTTTTTCCTTGACTGTTAAGTCTTAAACTTTAGAAGAGTAGGCAGTCATAGTTTTACTTTCAAACTGCAACTTGCTGTGTTGTTCTAATGTTTAAGAATTATTAAACTGGGATAATGGCTTTGCTTCTGTTGCAGCACTTCATCACTTGGCCGTTTTCCCTCACTGATTGGTATTTTGGGTGTGTTTTTTCCATGTTCCCTCTCTTTGGTAATGCTGTTTATAAACATGCACTCTTAAATGCATATATCACAAGCATCTGTTTTAAAGAAAAAACTGACTAAAGTCTTAGAGCATCTTTAGCAAATTATGATGTACAACCTGTAAGTTCTGTTTTACTGTTCTGAGTGCTTGTGTTCCTAACAAAATTGGTGTTGATGGTACGTCCACAGGTTGGGGCTGTCAGAAACCCTTAGGAGTTACATATGCAAACAGTAGTGAAAAATGAGTTTGTTTTCTGGAGACTAGACCTTGAAGAGATATTTCTGGAGATAAACCAGACAATCCAGTGGTAAAGGAGTGGGGAAAAAGCTGCCCTTAGGAGTCTGCCTTGGCTCTAACTCATACACCTGTAACTTACACTGGAATCTTCTTTTAATATAAATTGAGCGATGGTGAGGTGCTGTGAAAAGGGAGATTGGACACTCTGCCACTGGGAAACCAGGAACAACATGTATGTAACTTGTGGTATGTTTGGCTGTTTTTATCAGCCTACTTCCTCATGTCAAACTTGCTTACATTTCTTCAAGGGAAAATGCAAGCCATGAGACACTGATGTTGAAAATGCCGTAGCGGGAATGAGTAGTTCTCCCTCCTTGCAGTGAGTGTTGGCAGTGCCCTGTTGAGAAAGCCATGGTTTAGATAAAGTGAAAGGTTACTAATTTCTTTGGAGTATTTGATACATCCTCATACATACAGAACTTTGTATTCTGTTGTAGTCTTAAGTTTTTTATTCAGCTAATGAACAAAATTAGGCCTTGTTAATTACCCAGGATCATAAGGGAAGAAATAAAGTCTGCTGTGCTGAGTCTTTGTACGTTGAGAATGCTACACTGAGGTGCAGAAGTGGAGTAGCTGCTTTGTGTGCTTTTATTTTTAGTCCTGCCATTTAGCTGTGAATGGGCTGTTTTTGCCAGCACAGGTGCCTTTGGCTTTTACTTCCCAATGCACAGGTGTGTTTGTCACTAAGTGCCACCTGTGCAGGTGGTACGAGGGTGCAGCCACTGGTGGCCATCTAATCCAGAACACCAAATGTTTTTTAGTGCCCTGAATTTTAGACTATGAACTGCCACCCTCTTGTTAAAGGCAAGCACTGAGGGGTGACATGTCTTGTAGCACCATGTCCTGCGTAGTGTTGTCTACAGGGCTGTGGCATTTTGTAAAAGGAGAGTATTTGGGATCAGTGGTGTTCATCCTTACAAAGACAAGGGCATCTGTCTTTATAGAGTAAAAGCACTCTTGGTCAGCCTGGCACCTAACGGGAGTAGGATTGCCACTTGTTTGATTGGGATATTTTGCTTTCTGCTCTGTAGTTACCCACCAGAGAGATTGGAATGACAGGTGAGGTGTGCCTGTTAAACTGGACACATGAGGTTCTAACAAAGGCAGATTTGCTAGTTTTGTACTTTCTTTGAGGAAATATATGTAAAAATGCAGGTGGTAGCAGACTGGCACACTGAATGTCCCTCATGCATGTTGTGATTTTGTAGATCTAGTTTGCTGCTTGGTTAGAAAATCTGTTACAAACCCATGCTGGCAGTAGGAGTTAATTTAGAAGTTTAGCTGTTGGTATAATCTGTGAAGCAACCATTTAAGTGGTTTGCAGGTCTCCTCGTGGCAGCTTCCCAGCCTTTGGTTTTACTCCAGTACGGGTTTGTTGTTGCATTACCGAAAGACAAATGTTCTGTGAGAAGGTGAAATTTGTATGGCTGGCCCCAGCAGCAGAAAAAGGGGGGGAAAAAAAAAAAAGATGTGTTCTAAGAATAAAAAGTTGGTGAATTCTGCCTGGAATGGGTAGAAAAGCCTGTTACAGCACAGTTCCTTGCAGAGCAGGAGGTGTTGGGGCTGTGTACAGAGCCTTCCTGTACAGATCCTGGTTTGTCTTTTGCAGCTCTTACTTCACTGCTTGTACTGAAAAACTGTTCGAAACTTGAGCTAAGTGTTTCAGGTGAAGGACCTTTTGAACAGGCTTTGAAGAAAAATGTCTTCTCTTAAAATTTGTGGGGGCTCAGGAGTATCTTTCATCTCAGTATTTTATTGTACTGTCCTTAGAGCTGGAAGCAAGGCTGTTAAGCTTAATAAGCACTGTCCTCTTGGCACTCCATAGACTTTGTTGTTTCCTTAGAGACTTCCTTCACCCTCTTGGAGAGGGGGTTCACTGCCTGAACTTGTGACAAAGAGGAAAATAAATTACTACCCTTTTTGTTTATAGGCTTCTGCACAGAGGAACTTACTCTGAGGGCTTTTATCAGTGTCCTTCCAGAGACTTGGTCATGCTTGGATGGATCTGTTCTGCTTTGCATTTAGTTCTGTGTAGCTTTCATTACAGGGAGTAGCTTGCTGTTCCATGGATTTGAGGTTGGGTACCATTTTACCTCCTCTCCCTCATGAAAAGTGGGGTATTTTTAATGTTTTTTTTGGTTTTTTTTTTTTTTTTTGGTTTTGTGTCTTTCAGTGTGCCTTTTAAAACAGCACATCTGCCTTCGCTAATCTGCTTGTTCTTTTTTGGTCTGTTAGGTGAACTATCTGCACCAGATTCATGCAAGTGACTTTGTGGGTGGGACTTTGGGAATCCAAAGTTTGGGAATCTTGAGCAATCACAGTCCTTTGTACAACAGTTCAAGTTATGCCTTACAGCTATTCACTGAGATTTGTTCTTTTGGAGTGTATTGGTGTCTACTCTGTCAAGGCACTGAGGAAATTGATACACATGTGGGTTGTGTAGAAATTAATTCCCTTAAAAATAGAGGGTGGAGGGAGCTGGTGGTATCTGCATCACTTTAATATCTTCTTTCTTTTTAGGCAGTTCCTTGTAGCTGTGATAGATTAATGCAAGGTATCCTTAGTTTTGTGCCGTTAAAATGTTCAAAAACTTGTGATTTGAAAGGAAACGCCTCAAGGTTTTCAGATTATACATACAATTCCTTCAGCCTCCTACAGTGTTGATGTTTTTTTAAATTAAATGCTCTGGCTTTGATTAAGAGTGTGTACATATATCTAAATCAGATTATTGTATTTGATTGTGTAGGATGCTTGTGCCTCAGTAACAGCCACAATGAGCTCTGCTCAAGAGAGATTTTAGTGTTGTTATACTTAAAGGAGAAATAATCAGTAGTGAGTAGCACGTCTTACTATAATGTATTAAGCTGCATCTGTCATGCTTATTTCACTCAAAATCAAGAAAAGATTGAGCAGTGCATAGATCTTGTCTTAAAAATGTAAAAATTATTTCAAAAACTGTACACCTTGCTGTTTCCTTTCAATGCAAGCACTGAACTGAGGTACACAGGGGCATAAGATGTTGGTTTCCTTTTTTTGGTGTTTCTCTGTGCAAATCCACAGGTTTCTTCTTTTCTGCCTGTTTACACCTCACGTGTCCATCATTGCACTACCACTGACTCGCCCTTCCAAAATTCAGCATAAGCAAGGTAGTCGGGTTCACTGTCCTGCTCTAGAACCCCAGAAACAGTGAGGCACAGTGCATGAGCTGCTTGGGTGGGCACCTTCTCAGAGGGCTCACAGAGAGGGGTTTTCCACTGCAGCAGCAGCCTTTGCTTTGTGGGAATGCCGTTGGTAAATCCTGGTTTCCTGTGTTTCTGTTCCAGTATGTATGACCAACTGCCCCACTCTGATTGTCATGGTGGGTCTTCCAGCAAGAGGAAAAACCTACATCTCAAAGAAGCTGACACGCTACTTAAATTGGATTGGAGTGCCTACAAAAGGTGTGGATTTACTTTTGTTTCCATCAGAAGGACAGGACACAACGTTGGGTGGTTTATAAAGATGATTTCCAGTAATTTCGTTGCCAAGTTTGACCACTTTAAATCCTTCTGCTTTGTTAATGTATCTTCAAGCAATAACGTACACAGGCGCATTGCTGTTTAAGTGTTAATTAGTCAAATTACGTTGACTGTCCCTTTACCTCCTTGTTCTGCCAGGTGCCTAAATCAACCTTTTCCCCTTATCATTAAACACTGCCCTTTTTTGTTTATTTTTCCTTTTCCTTTCTTGTGGAAAAGAAATGTGGGTGAAAAGGAATGTTGTTTACAAGCAGTTGAGCAGTCAGCACTTCTGGGTTAAACTTCCCGACTTCTCCATCTTTTTATCTCTGTGAACTTTGTGCTACTTGCAATTCTCTGCTTCTTTGTGTTTGTGGAATGACTTGCAGTTCTTTGTCTAAATACTAAGAGCCCAAGGACTGAGGCAACCAGTTGCCACTTTTTATCACCTTCTTAAGGATTCCTGCGTGTGTTTTGGGCAGGAAATGGCTTAGATTGGCTGTGCCAAGGACCTGGCTGGGCTGCTGTGGTATCTTGTGGGCCCAGTAAACAGGACCTAAGTCCATTTGAGGTTCTGAGCAGCCATCTCCTCTTCCTTCTCCTCTCTCTCTGCAGAAGAGCAAGGCACTTTTAGCGTGCTGTGATTCTGTGTCCCGTGCAGTAATAGTAGCTTTATGCCTAGTTAATAATTTAAAGAACATTAAATGTATGAGATCATACTGAAGTGTGGAGTTTTGGCTGGCTATTCAGAGATGTATTTCCTAGTAGCTCTAAGAAGTCAAGATGAGAAGTTCTCGGCTATATTTAAACTGCCTTTTAATTCTAGGGTAAAGCTTTTTGTGTGGGTGTTTTAAGTTTTTAGGAACTTGTATAATGTGCTTTATTTAGAAGAGATGTTATGGGGGATATATTATATTAAGAATGAGGGTTTACAGGATGTAAATTATCACTTGATTTTGACTGTTTTCACAGGGTTTAACCCATCTGATGACCAGCATTAGCTAGTTCAGAGTTCAGTTTTATCCATTAGGCTGAAATGGAATAACAATCCAAGTAGTTTAGCCTGTATCCAAGGTGACAAAATGCTGGTGTGTTAGATACAGATATAACTTAAATTTGAGATGTGTTATGTATAAATGTCATTGAGTCTGAGCACTTCACTGTGTGAACTTCGACAAGCAGAAGTCCAGTATTGGACAACAGACAAGATACTATCCACATCTGCCTCGTGCTTGAGTGTCCCAAATACTAATTTCACTGTAGGTGGGGTTTGGCTCAGCTGTAGGAAAAATGCTGTGGGCTACACATCAGAAAACAAACACTCTTGTGCTTGATGAAAAGCAGGTAGAGCATTGCTGCTAATTTTATGAAAATATGCAACATAAAGTTGCCATATGAGCTTCTGTCCTTGGTTGGTGGGTATTGTTTGTCTTTGTTAGAAAGGGTGACTGGGATGTTCTCCAAAAACCACTGAGCCTTTCTGTTTGTGTCTTCAGGGATGCAATTTTACTGAAGTTGAAGTCAGTGTAACACACCTCACTGCCTGGCTGAGGGAATAGATGACATTTTCCCTAATTCTTCCAGTTGGTGGGACTGAACTGATACAGGATCAGTATCAAGTAGCCCTAACATCTGCTACCCTTTGGCTCTTAATGTCTTAAAATTACTGTGTGCTTAATTTAGCAGGGGTTCTTGTTCTCTGAGACAGATGGTTCAAATTATGAGGTTATGTAAACCAGAGAAAAGATAAATACCATTTTTTCATGTAACATTAAGCAAGCTGGAGAGTTCAAGAGCAGAAGGTGGAGGTAAATAACCCAGGCTTGCTGATGGTTGAATCATTTCAGCCATCCTTTCTGTGTTTTCTTCCTTCCAGAATCCTCTGTTGTTTAGAATTGAAATGGTTACAAGTACAGGGGACTGTTGTCTGTGCTTTTGAAGGAAATGAGGTCAATTAGATGTCTGAATAGAATTGTGTTGCAATGTGGTTTTGAGATACTAAGCCATGGAAGCTTTTTTTGAGCAGTTGTGATTGTGATACCAGTTAGCTTTGGGAAACTTTTCTATAGGTGGGGCTGCTAAGAACAGAGGCTGAAGATTGTCCCACTAGATAGCACTTTTTCCTCTGCTGTGCATGCCCTCTGGCAGTAACTAATCCTTCTCATTAGATTCATTATTTTTGAGTGTTAAAGTGCTCTTGTCTGACAACGATGGCCATCTGAACTTCTCACACCTTCTGTTTGTTTTACAAGGACACACCTTTTCATGTAGCCACTGTGGCCAGCGCTCATTGAAACCAAAACAGAATCACCTGGATTGTTCTATAATCTATGTCATGAGGAATTCCATCAACACTGCTGGGCTCAAACAAAACTTGTCTTTTGGGGCAAAAAAAACCCCAATTCTATCTTTATCCTCTGCCTCCAATCCCAACAGCAATCCGTATACAGCAGCTGGTTCTTGAGCTCTTTTATTCTATGTCTTTATTCTTAAGTACAACCTTATGATTGTGTCTACAGCTTCTTTTCCTCTTTTCAAAAATGAAGTCTGACAAATAAGAGTTGTACCTTGGCAGCATCCAAACAGAATACTTCAATGTGGTTCAATGTTAAAAAAAAAACAAAAAAGCTTTGCAGTTCAATGGAAAAAAACCTGTACATCCGAAACAACTTAAACATTAATTGCATTTCAGAGACCTGCTTTCAGAGCCACTGAATGAAATTGTTTAGAGTTCAGTGTCATTCTGCTCTGAGGCAAAGCAGAACTGTCTTGCCCTAATCCCATACCTGATATTGTGACTTGATGCTATGTTTGGCCACGGACCTTTTGCATCTTTGCCCAGATGAGGAGTAGGTGTTTTTTGACCACTGATATGAGATCACAGTGAGATTGTTTCATACTTAGGATGATTTAAAATTTTTTTTGTTGTTGTTTTATCCATTTATCTTTTTTTTTTTTTCCGGTAAGTGGAACAAGAGTTGTGAAATACTAATCCTTAAGGAATAGAAATATTTGAGCAGGGTTCTGGAAAAAAGTTTCCGCTACTGGAATTTGAAGTTTTGTTTACTTAAAGCAAGATTGTTTAGTTCTATTTAGAGCTCTGCCTTGCTTAGATAGGAGCTGTAAGTTTTGGGAGGTGCTATCTAAATACTGTTTCACTGTACATATACATAGAAGAAAAAGCTAATAATGATAAAAATTATTATTAATGCTAATAATCATTACTAGTCCTTTATAAATTTTGAGTAACCCCTGAAAAGGAGGAAAAGAATTTCTTTTTGTTGTCCAGTTGAACTGGCAGGCCAAGGCATTACAGTATGGGCACTGAAGTGGAGTGACTACAGCCCAAATGTTCTTTAGCTATTTCCAAGATTTCTTGCTGTCTTGCTATTTTAAACCTCACAAAACACAAAAAGCATGGTACATTGACTTCTTACAGGCCAAGTTATTTTATCTTGGCAGGAAGTTTGGTTTCAAAGTGGTCATAACTTCTGTCCTTCTCACGTGTCTGTTGCTGGCTCTTGCTAATGCTGGTTTCTCTTGGCAGAATTCAATGTCGGTCAGTATCGCCGGGATTTGGTGAAAAAGTATAAATCGTTTGAATTCTTCCTGCCTGACAATGAAGAAGGCTTGAAAATCAGGAAGTAAGTTTTGATTGTGATTGGTGCACCATGCTAATTGTAGTACAATTATATCCTGTGTAATTTGCTCTTAGAGATGGCTTGAAGTTGCATTTTTGTGTGAGCAAGAAGACCCTTAGGGAGGCTGGAGGAAAAGACATTCTAGAGAAGGTGGAATAGTGATTTCTTTAGGCTGATTAAAATTTGGGGGTCTTCTTTTCTTGGTTGTTTCATCTCAAGCATCAAAAATGGAGAGAAGTCCTTCTTGATTCCTTTTCATTAGGATATGGTTACTGTTATTCCTGTAGATACTCTAGGATATTTTCACTCAAAAACTATTTTAACAGACAGTTATAACTTTTCCAACCTTTTTGTAAGGTATCAGCTAATAGATGTAACTCTTCCTGCTGCATAATTCCTAAAATCCCATTTTAGAGCTTTTGTTTGCTTGATAAAGGAAAAAACAACCATGTAACTACTTTTCTTTTTTTTTTTTGGATTTGCATAGTGAAATTGTTCATCTGGAGCACTTCAAATGTTTTCATCATTATCTGCTTAAATGAGTGAGAATCAGACGTGATAATTGTCTCCCTGAAATTGTTTTTTTGGCCACCATGCAGGTGCCTCATTCGGTCCATCAGTGCACAGCCTCAAAATTGCCATGTTTTGCTAATGCTGTGCAAAGCAAGGAGAGAACCAGAGTGAACTTCTGTGTCCAGATGAAGCATTTGAGTCTCTGCTCTTGCCTGGAAAGAGGCTGTGCTTTAATGTAGGGACAGACCTTGGGAAGAAAGGGTAGATGAGGAGAAAGGTCAGAGCAAGAGGGAGCTGCTGCTTTCCTAGAGGAGATCAAATGAGAAGGCCTTTTGTGGAGTGTGAAATGAGAAATTTGAGATGGATGGAAATCATATTTATTTAGGCTACTTAAAATATGAACTGTCTTGTTCTTAATTCAGCTTCACCTTACGCATCAAAAATGTCAGGACTTTGCTTCTGTCTGGAGTTTCTTTGTGCCTGTCCCTTGCCTTGTCCCCTGTCTCTCTTCCCTTTCCCCCCTCAGCAGCACGGAGTGTTGCTAAAGTCAAAGGAGAGCAGCTTGCATAACAGCTCCCAGTCCTTGGGGATAAAGAGCAATCATGAGGTGCATTAGCCTTGCAAGCCACTACCTTCTGCTTAAAGGCAGAGCCAAACCTTTTCATGTGCCTCTGTGTCACCTATTAGGCTAAATGGTGAGGGGTGTAGCACAAAATGGGCTGTGTGAGATAATCTGCCTGGTTAGCAGGGAGTAAAGAGGGTTTGTATTTGTTCAGTGAAGACCTGGGTGATGAGTCTCAGCTCCTGACATCTGTTCACTGTGCTAATGTGGAAATACTGTCAGGATCTGAAAGCCTTCATTTCTCTTTCAAGATAAAGCTGTGCTTGCAGAAGATGGTAAATAGAGGAGTTACGAATTTCAGTCTGGAAGTCAAAATTCAGGAGTAATGCAGGGAAGGGCTGTTGAAATGGGCAGGCTTTTATGTTGGTACTGGAAAGAGGCTGTACTTACTGGGAATAAATGGGGCTTTGTTCTGCTGACAAGTAAATCGTGTACGGTGTTGCCCTCCAGCATTACTGACGTGTTAGGAATCATAATGGACTTTGAAGATAATGCTAATACTGGGGACATAGGAAAGTTGCATATTCATGTATTCTTGTCCAGATTTAACACAAGTGTAAAGTGTGTCAGGGTGGGGGTTTTTGGTATTTGTGTCCTCAGCTGTCTCCAGTACGAATTACACTGGGTTGGTGACTGCAGTGGGTTGATCTTCACCTCAGTCACTAATACTTGATGCTACCTTTGTTGTGCTCTCTGTTTTAAGAAATTTTTTTTTTGCATAAGCAGTTTTCAAACAATAGCCTAAAAGAGTAAGTAGAGTACTGAAAAATAGTTGTCTCTCCACTTCAACTTAGTGCCACAAGATAAAGGCCTTAAGTTGGTTTATTTTGTTTATTTTTTTGTGACTCAAATTAAGAAGCAGTTATGTGTGAATAGGTAATTGGGAAAAGCATACAGTTGCAGGGATGGGTCAGTGATGTTATTTTAGGTCAGTGGAAGTGTATCCTGGTCAGCAAAGTTGGTGGGTGTTCTGTGGACATGTGTAGCTGTGTCAGTGACACAGGAGCAAGGTGACATGACCACATTTCCTTCGTGTAGCTTGGCTGACCTCTCTTGGTTTTTCCCCATGCTTGGAGGGAGGTCTGTGTTTTTGAGATAGATTATCTAACATTTTCAGGGCACTTTGCTCACAAGTGCATTAACAAAATGCCTTTAACTGGCATCTGTGACTCTTTCCTTCTGCAGACAGTGTGCCTTAGCAGCGCTGAACGACGTCCGGCAGTACCTCAGCGAAGAGAACGGGCACGTGGCTGTAAGTTCCTTGTTCAGGACACCTTCTTGAGATGCCTGTGCACTGAACACTGTGTGTCTGCTGGATAATACACAGCCTGAGTGATAGAGTAGCTGTCCAGTATACCAGATTTCTTTTCTTTGGCAGTTAGGTCTGCCTTGGTGGTGCAATGAACTGAGTGCTGAATTTCAGGGTGATGATGCCATATTGAGCAACCACCTTTGGTTTGAGGGGTTAGCTGAGAAGAGGATAACAGCAAGGAGAAAGTCAACCTTCTCGCCACATTACTGTAGGACAGTGCTCCACAATTAAACAAATCTGCCATTTTGCTTGCCTGTCTATTTGATAGTTTAGTGTTCCAAGTGGAAGGTAAAGACTTGCTGAACAAAAAGTGTCCTCTGTATTTCTTGGCACTTGTTACTGGCATGAGAAATGCCCGAAGAGAGCAGGAGGATCATATTACTAAGTTGCTGCATACCTAAGTATTTAATAATGGGATGCAAAACAGCAGTTCTTTGACTATTGACATTGTGTGTTGAGGCTAAGTTGTAAATTTTTTTTCTTAAGACTACTGACACAACTCTGGGGTTTTTATTAACTAATCAGGGAAAGCCATTAACTGTAAATTCTGCTGGATGCATGAGGTAAATGTTATGCTTTGGCAAACTTCATACTTTAGTAAAAAAATGTTGTGTTCAGAGCTGAACTGAGTTCCTAGGAAAGTGGCTGCATTGATGGTGTTATTCACAGGCAGGATTTACAACTCCTGCAGGTTTTACACTTGCATTTTGAACAGCCCATTGAACTGCAGCATCTTTCTTTTGTAGCATAAGTTCACTAAAACCTTGTGCATTAGTATTTAATGCTGATAATGGGCAAGGAGGCAGATTCTCTCCTGTACTACATGCTAGGCTTAAATTCTGATTTCCTTTTCCAAATCCAGAGTTCTGCTAGAATTGCTTTCAAAATATTACTAAATTTTAGTATTTAGAAAATAATGTGTGGAAAGTGGTAATGTCTTTATTTTCTTGTTGAGCATGTTGAGATAGTGGGGTAGAGGGAAGTAGAAGTGTTCCCATTGCTTTCCTTCACACTGAGGTACTTTGGATCCATATTTTTGTTGTTGCTAACACAGTGTTCTTACAGGCTGTGTTGCTTTTTAAGTTCCTTTTTCTCTCTCCCATGAATTGTTCCTAGGTCTTTGATGCTACAAACACAACTAGAGAACGCAGAGAAACTATTTATAAATTTGGTGAAGAAAATGGATATAAGGTGAGTCAAAGCAAAGCAATTCTGAGCTACTGCGTGGCCAAGTAAGGCAGTGGTAGTTTTGCCCTTACCTGTACTCTAAGTGCACTAGCACATCCTTCTTAGATGTTTAATCAATGAGTTTTGTGTTCCTAAGCATTGTTTGTGATTAGAAGTCATTCAGTCCTTGTTTTTCTCATCCTTAGTGTTTGTACTGTTTGGAACTCAGCTATTTTGTGCTAGAGCTTCAATTTTGTCTTCCTGGACCTGTGGTCATGAGTGCAGTGTCAGAAGGAACATTTAAAGTATGGTTCTTCATGCAGTTCAGATCTTTCTGCAGGAACACGAGGGGGGTTCTGTGTTAGTTCTGTACAAACCAAAAACTTTGTGGTTTTCTGCCTTCTGGTTTTACATTTAGCTGTTCTCCAGTCATCTTTCATTTCCTCTAAACTTAATCTCTGTAAGCCTTTGACACAGCAAAACACAAGCCTCTTTATAAGCAAGATTACTCCATTAGCTGGGAGGCTTCTAAAATGTTATTTCAGAAATGTTAGTTACTGTTTGTGGAGCTGAACTTGCATCCTCTGCATTTGTTTTTTCCTCTTCCATGATACTTTTTTTTCTACTGCAAGAATTTTCCACTTGCAAGCATTGTTGGGGAAAAGAGTACAGAGCATGATGTGTCGTGGAATGGTGAGCCAGGAATTTCTGATGAGAGGGTCTGGAGAAGCTTTCTGAGTAAATGGAGGGAAAAAGGCCTTGGCATGGAAGTGGGTGACATGCTGCTCGTCTGTGTTAGCATCCAGAGGTGTTTTCATGCAGCTTTCTTCTTCCTCCCTTCTGTTCACATGGCTGCCGTTTGGACTGAAGACTTTTTTTGTGGAGTCTGTGTGTGTCGATCCAGAGGTCATTGCTGCAAACATTGTGGTGAGTAAAGGAAAGTTTGCTTTAATGGTGTGACATTGGGAGGTTTAAAGTAGCTCATTATTTTTAAAAGTACATTATAAGAACTTCCAATAGCAAAAACCTCATGTTAACTCTCATTAATGGATTTTTTTTCCCTGTCCATGTGAATGTTACTAGTGCAGAAGTTTAATTCTCTGAAGAGTAGGGTTTTTTTTGCTGTAAATGTATTTTAATGAAGTTGCAGACAAAACTTTTTGTTGTGTTTTCCGACTATTTCTTTGGACATCCGTGGAGAAGGGAAGGAAACTTAAGTACCATTCTCCTGTTTTTATTTGAAACAGCAAGTGAAGCTGGGTAGTCCTGACTATGTTGATTGTAGTAATGATGAAGCAACAGAGGACTTCATGAAAAGAATAGAGTGCTACAAGAACTCGTATGAGACCTTAGATGAAACTCTGGACAAGTGAGTGATGAAACAGCATTGTAGTTACAGCTGGTGATCACAGTATCATTAAAATGTTATTTTAAGGGTTGGGGCATCCTGTATTTGGGATTAGGGCTTTCAAGTCATTATTTTAGTGGCTTGAGCTCTCTCTCCTTTGGCAAATTAGAGTGTTGACTCTGAGGGTGTAGCATGGAAAATTCCTTATTTGAGGAAAATTGGCTAGTCTGGGACAATACTGTTTTTGATTTTCCCACTTGGAGAAAGATATTTATTATTCTGGGATAGAACCAGCATTTAGCAATTATTCCAGACTTTCTGCAAGGGTTAGTTGGTACTTGTTCATAGGTATGTAGAGCAGACATGAGTGATTTGTAAGCATAACTTTATTGCTTGGCATGGGTAAGGTTAATTATGAACACATCAGTCTTAAAAATGTGACTTCTGAATTAATTTCTTTGTGCTTGCAAAATTATCCTGCGGATGCAGGGCTCTGAAAAACTGCCTTAGCTACATTATTTATCCTCACCCCAAAGCATTCTGGTTTTTATTAACTTTGAACTCTTGAAAATAAGGTAGGGATGAATCATGTGAGGAGGAGCCCCTTTGTTCTTGCTACAGCCCAGGATTTCAGGGCAGGATTTGGAGCTGCAGCCATCCCAGGTGCTCCTGGTTTGTTCCAGGCCAGAACTGCAGAGAAGGCTGAGCTGCATTTTAATGTAATTGAGCGTGAGCAGCGTGGGGCTGGTTCAATGGGCTCAGTTCATGCATGTAATTGCCATGATGGACCTAATGGCTGTGCTTGGCTGGAATGGTAATGATTAACTCCAAGGAACACGGGCAGGAACGAGAGTGCTGATGCCTGTTTCTCACTACCTCAGTTTGGGTTTATTGTCAGTTTTCTTGTTTTATTGCAGTGTGGTGTCTCAAATGCATTGCTGGAAACCAATAGTGGTTATTTTCAGCTCATGAGACATTTTTCCTTGTGTGAACGGGAGGCTGCTCTAGAATTATAGCTCAAATGATAAAGGATAAGCAGTGAAAATGAAAATTATAAGCTGTCTGATGCTGAGAGAAGGTAGTGGTGGGGTAGATTACAATACTGTTAACAAAGGGTTGCTCACAGAGCAGTTGAGAAAATGTCTTGCATCAGACTGCTCCCTGGATCTTCCGGTGCCCTAATTTTTCTGGAGGGATTAATTGAGATGGGTAATTAGTGACCATTCCTTTTGGCCTGTGGGTCCAACCAGACAAACACTTGGTGATGGAAGGTGTTTGTAACCTGGGAAAAAAACCCCAAACAGTATTGTAAAACAGCTGTACGTCTTTTTCAGCTGTGGTAACTTAATGACTCCACTGAATCTCCCTTTCAGTGTGTGGGCTGTATTTTTCCAAGAGTAGGATCTAGAATTGGATGAAGTGCAAGTAAAGGAAGCAGAGAAGAAAGTGATGTGAGCAGCTGCACATGAAAGGAATAGAGTTCATCCTGTACCTTTGGAGTACTGCGTTGTTTCTTAGGACTAATGCATATTCCATGGCTAATTGAAGATTTTTTCATTTCTTTGGCACGTCCCCCCCGTGTTTTATAACAAGAGAGGGTGGAAAGATTGTGGTACATGCTAATAGCAACAATGTGGAACCTTTTTTCTTTTTTTGTTTTAACTTGCTCATGAAAGGGATCTTTCCTACATTAAAATCATGGATGTGGGAAGGAGTTACCTGGTGAACAGAGTGATGGATCACATCCAGAGCCGGATTGTCTACTACCTCATGAACATCCACGTGACTCCTCGGTCCATCTACCTCTGCCGGCACGGAGAGAGCGAGCTGAACCTGAAGGGGAGGATAGGAGGGGACCCGGGGCTGTCTGTGCGGGGCAAAGAAGTGCGTACCTGCGGGCAGGCGTGGCTGTGTCTGTTGTGTTTGTGCTGGGCAGCTGCAGCTTGCCTCCTCTCCAGCCTTTTCCTCCTCACGAGTTCAAAGGACTTCTGTAGTTACCTGTTTGGGTAGGGGAAACAGGATGGACACTTTGTGCGTTGTGCTTTGTTCTCTTTTACCCGTTTGTCTCTCTGTTGGCTGAAATTCCTTTCTATCCTACAGCAGAAAGCAGTTGGCAAGAGGGCTTTATTTTTGAACTATATTTTTGTGAAATCCCGACTAGTCGGATAATTGGGAAAGTGTACACAAAGGAAAGCTGAAAGGAAAATTTGTGGCAGGAAAGCTAGGAACTGCTAAAAACTTGTATTTTCCTTCTACTCCTTTTCTTTGTCGTGTCCCTCTTGGATAATGGAGTAGGTTGTATTTCTTAGCAAAAACTTTGACAGTCTTTTGGAAAAGCTACAGTGAGCTTACAGAGGGTGGAAGCTGTGTGTTCTAAACTGAACGCCGTGTGTTGGCTCTGAGCCCTCATCCAGCATCTCTTGGTTTTTCTTCCAGTTTGCCAAAAGCTTGGCACAGTTTATTAATGAGCAAAATATCAAAGATCTGAAAGTTTGGACCAGCCAGATGAAAAGGACAATTCAGACTGCCGAAGCCTTGGGAGTGCCTTATGAGCAGTGGAAGGTTTTGAATGAGATAGATGCAGTAAGTTCTTCTCTTTTAAATGCCTAATAAGTTGTTTTGATTGCTAGGGGTGAAGAAAGTACTCAGATTTTTAGTAATATGCCTTTTATGGGATAGAAAGTCATTGAAGCTGCTTCTGGAGGCCGGAAATGATTGTCATTACCTGTAAACAAGGCTAAACGTTTTATTAAATGTTGCCATTGTTAATTTATTCTTCTCTTGTCTTTCCCAGTAAAACATTCCTCTGTAGAAGCCGTGATGTTACGAAGGTTTGGTTAGTTGGGCTTGAAAAGAAGCTTGTGGTGAGGGGATTTTGCTAGCTGGCAATTTCCAGCTGTAGCTGTAAGATATAACAGGAGGTGCAGTAGATGAAACATGGCCTTGCTGTGTCCATAGATGTAACTTCACCTCTACAGGGATTTAATGATTCCTACTAACCACCTCTGAGTCAAGCTCAGTGCCCTGTTCATTACATGTGACGATTTTAAGTGTCAGAGCAGCAAAATAAAACTGTTAAAGGTTATTTGTGTATGGTTTTATTTGAGAATATCATCCACTTTTCACATTACTGGAAATACATGTTTTTTAAATTATTTTCATCACCAACAGGGAGTGTGTGAAGAAATGACATATGAAGAAATACAGGAAAATTATCCACTTGAATTCGCGCTGCGAGACCAAGACAAATACAGATACAGATACCCTAAAGGGGAGGTATGCTATTTTTAATCTCTCCAGTTGAAGGGCTTCCTTGTCTTCTTGCATGCGTGTGTGCTGGCTTTGGGAAGGAAAAACAAATTTTTAAATTAATGAAAAGGTTGTTCCTTTCTCTTATGTGGAAAAGCACACAGAATCTTGCAAGGATTGAGCCCTGACCACTTAATTTGATTCAGGGCTTGAAAAATAAAACCATAAATTTAGAAAAACAGTGGAGAGCTCTGATCTTGTGGGCATCGTTCCTGTGCTGGTCCTGCAGTGATAAAGCAGGAGGAATTATTGCAGGGCTTCAACTGTTGCATATGCAAACATGTTGCTAAGATGCCCTGTTTCTATTCATCCCTGCTCTTGGTGGTGGCTGTTTTGCATGCAGCTCTGGCTGAAATGCTGGGGAAGTCTCCAGCCACGTTATTAAACTCCTTGCCTCTGGAAAAATGAACTTGCTGATGGCTTTTCTAAAGCAGCCCTAGTACAGTGCAGGATGGCCAGATGGTCACAGGGCCTTCTCTGGGGGCTAAGGGCTGAGGGTCTGGGCAGCAGGGAGGAGGGATTGGCACAGCTGCTCCTACTTGAGCCATGAGGAAGCAGAGCTCTGCCTTTTTCCTCAAGAGCAATCACTGTGACAAGAGCAGTGTCCCCGGCAGTGTGACCCTGGTCCTGCTAATGAGGCAGTCATTAAGCTGCAAAGTTCTCCTCATGCATTTGAACAAGGAGTGTTTTTCAAACCAGTGCAGTCCTGGGGATGGTGACTGGCATGTCAGACTCCCTCCGTGCCTTGTGGGGATGAGTTGGCCTCTCTTGTCTGAGGCAGTTTTGTGTGTGGTGACAGCGTGAGGGATTTGCACAGCTCTCTGGGGCATGGGGCTTTCTCTGGTCCGGGGCTCAGTCACCAGTGCCACTTGGTCCTGCCTGAGGTGAAGGTTTTCTGCTGTGCTCAGTCCCTGCCCTGCTGGGCAATGTGCTGAGCTCTCCACACATGCAGCACCTGACACATTTTGGACGCATGTGACGCGTTTTGAAAGTTCTTGGCACGTTTTGGAAGCAGTGTCTTTACCCTGCATGTGAAATTCAATTCAGTGGTGCCCGTGCAGGAGCCCTGCTGGTCACCTGCAGCAGCAATTCCCTGTGCATGACAAGGCAGGACAGGTCACCAGCAAGTCCTTGTGCTGACTCTTGGTGGGGTGGTGGCTGCCATCACCAGGCCAGACCAACGTGCCCACGGCTTGCTTTGAAAGGGCAGCCTGAACAAGTCAGGCTTTGTGAACTCTTTGCATGCTGACTGTTGGCTGGGCTTCCTAGATCTGGGCTTGGAAGAGAGATGCTTTTGAAGATGAGCTATGGAAAATAACATGCAAGACTCATATTTGCAGATGTGAATTAAATCTTAGGGATTTTGTGGAAATTCTTGATCAAAGTGGCTAATTTAATAAAGGTTTTCCATGAGGGAGATTTGTTTTGTTATGTGTACAATAAAATCTGTTATGTGTATGCTCAGGTCTGAACTGTGTTCTTTGTTTAATGGAAATTATTTCTGCAGTATTTGTCTGTGCACTAAATAACATTTAGAAGATGACTAATATGAAAGTAAGATGCCCTCTATATACATAATACTGTTCAAAGAGCTCTCCCTTTTTAATGTGCTCTGTGTTTATCCTCCCCACCCAGTCCTATGAAGATCTTGTTCAGAGGCTGGAGCCTGTAATTATGGAACTTGAAAGGCAGGAAAATGTGCTTGTCATTTGTCACCAAGCTGTCATGCGCTGTTTGCTTGCATATTTCCTTGACAAGCCCGCAGGTAAGTCTTCCTTGATGCATTACAAACAGTCTGTTTCTTTTAAAATTTACTGCTTAAGGTTCCAAACAGTAAATTCTAACAATTTGCTGTTTCATCAGAAGCTGATTTTGCTAGGCAAGTACCCAAGTGTATTTTTTTGTATTTGACCCCACGTGAAACATGGTAGTTGATGGTATTGAGCTGCTCCTCACCTGACATACTGTGATATTTGTTTTTTGTTCTGGTTGCCATCTCTGTTGCATGCTAGGAAAACAGATATACTGTTAGGTAAAAAGTCATTCAAGTAGTTGACCTGAAACATAACAGAAAAGTGACTTGTAACCTGTGTTTCATGTGTAATTTGTGGTTTGATTTCTCAGAACAACTGCCCTACCTGAAGTGCCCACTGCATACTGTCTTAAAGCTAACCCCGGTGGCTTACGGTAAGGGCAATTATGTATGTTTAATCAATATGTCTGGCTGTACTGTCTCTGTCATCAGGAAAGGTGGTGAAGCGTTTAAAACAAACTTTGTTGCTTATAAATAGTTAGATTTGACATTGCATGTGTGCCTGCAGAGCTTTACTGGAATGGATCCTCTGGATTAGCCTTGCTTTTGCCTTGTGCCAGGAAACACATATGTGTTGCTGAAGGGCTGAAACCACCAGTGGCTGTAACTGCTGGAGGGGACACTTTTGTGCTCAGTTTGTACTCTGTCACTAATTCTTCTGGCAAACCCATGCATTTACGTGTCTGCTACGGCAAGACCTGAGTTTTTATTGATGTATCAGAGGGTATTGCTTTTCAGAAGACAGTCAAATTTGTATTTATCTAGGTTCATCATCGTACAAAATGGGTTCCCGTAGCCTTAAATAACTTTGCTCTCTTTTCCTGAAGTATTGTTTCCATGGCCTGTGGGAGCATCCCCTGCACTCACCTTGTTCGTTGATGTTGGCATTTGTTTGTCAGCAGCTGCTGCTGGTGTGGCTCAGAGGCTCTCCCTGGGCTCTGTGGGCGGGGTGGGCTGCTGCGTGCCCTGCTGGGGCTTTGGGCTGATTGCTGATGGAGCTGTGTGTGTGCTCCCACCTCAGCTGGGTGTGTACCTGCTGCTCACATTCCTCAGGTGATGGCTGCGTCGTATCTGCTCATCTCCTGCTTCAGATCATCATCTCAGGCAGAGAATTATCTGCATAGCTTGTTAGGAGAAGTGTATTGTCCAAAAGTGTTAGTTCAGTCATTAATTGGAAGCTGCCTTTGATTATCAGCTCTGAAAAATAGCGGTCCAGATCTGTGCTTCGTTTTTTGTTTAGTTTCAAATGAAGTTGAAACAAAGAATATTGTGAATCAAAGTAGCTGCTGCACTGGGAAATCTGTCTGAAGAGATGTTTGTCATTTGGCTGCAGTGTCGTCCTACAGGAACGCCAGCCTGTGCTGTGGTGACATCTGGTGTTCCCGGCGCTGCATGACAGGCTGGGATTGTCAAAATAAAGACTCGCTGTAGTTGAAACCTGGGCTTTTTAAAACTGAATTCTTCTGGCCTGCCAGACTCTGCCTGTTTTCCACAGCAAGGCTTTGCTTTGGGGTTCTCTTTGTTTCCTTCCTCTTAGTGCATGAGCAAACACTGCTAACATCCGCAACACTCAACTTCCCTCCCCCTACAAAGAAGGAAAAAAAGCAGAGAATCCCCCAAAAAACAAAGTGGTACAAAACACTGTCCTTGCCCTTTTGACTTGAGGGAAAGAAATGCCACTGTCCTTTTTTAAGGTGTTTGAAATGTATGCCTGATGAGCACATTTCAGCCATTTTGCACATACAGAGGAGTGGGGGTTGCTGACAACACACTGTACCTTGTTGTAGTTGTTTTTATGTTTAAGAAATGAGAACAGCATTTATCTTCTTAGAATTTTACTGTAATACAGAAATCCAGGATGTTTAAAAGACAAAATGTTACAAATAAAAACTTTCTCACTGAATGTTCGTGTATGTTTAAAAAAAGATTTTTTTTTTTTTTCAAAGAGAATAATGATAAACCTAAGCTGAGGAGATTCATTATCAGATTGACAATAATGTTCATCCAGGTGGAACAGATTAATTTCTGTACCTTTAGCTCTTCAGAATTCAGGAAATTCTGGTATAAATCAGAAGGGGAAAGTGATTAACCTTCACCATCTCAAAATTAGATTGCATCTTTACTATAACTTCACTTTCAAAGCAGATGTATCTAAATATGTGTTTTCTATCAACAGGATGTAAAGTAGAATCTATATTTCTGAATGTCGAAGCTGTAAACACACACAGAGATAAACCTGAGGTAAGAATATTTTTCAAATTGGAGAACTTGATGTAATGTACTGTCTGAGCTGATTTCCATTGTCCTTGTGGCTACAATTGATTTGAAAACTCAGCTGAGTGTATTTTATTTTACATATGAAGCTTTGCTACTGGTTTGCTGTGAGGGGGAAGCAAAATTTTTATTGACTGAATTTATCTTACATGTGAGTTCCAGCTAGAATAGTTTCTCTTTGAGAAATGAGAATTTGAAGATGTGGTGTCAGGCTAAAAACTGTGTCAAGTTCTGCCAGGCTTTGTCACTCAGCAGAAGAAGGTGTAGTCACAGTTGTGTTACGAATGCCACGCTTATGCTGGGGAGAGAAATCATCAGCTTTTTCATCACTGCGGTCATTGCTGTATGAAAAAGAGGAATTGATGATGTCACCTGTGTTTGAAGCCAAAGCTGGAGAGGAAGACTAGATCTCGGGAAACAGCAGGACTGCCGGGGGAAGGAAGTTGAGCGTGTTTGTAAAATGTAAGTGCAGAGAAGATCTCAGCCCACGGCAGCTCTGTGCCCCGCCTGCGTCAGGTTCTCTGTGCTCCTCAGTGTCCCCCTGAGCTCAGGCTGATTCTGCTGCTTGTGCCAAGCTCTTCCTTTGCTTTATCATCAGAATTGTGTGAAATGTGCTGTGGTTAAAGCTCTCTGGTTCCCTTGCAGACCCTCGGGCTCGTGCCACCAGGCGTGGCACTGGTTCCTCGCTGAGGTTAGAGCAGTGCCGTGCCTGGTGACTTGGAAGTCAGTTGGATAACATGAGAAAAAAGGGCTGTGTTTGGTGGTTTTCAGAGCAGTCGTTCATGGTGGAAGGGAATATAGTGAGAAATGAGGGTTTATGTGTGTATTCAACAAGGCACATGACAAGAAGTGCCTTTTGTAACTGAGGGCTCACTTTTGTGCAGAATTCATGCCTGAACTCTTTGCTGAACTCTTCTGCAAAGAAGTTTTGTCTTAATGACCTGGGTATTACAAGTTCTGAAAATACTGACTTTTGGACATTTTCTCTTCATCAACTGCATTGCATTATTTCCTCTCTCCTCCTTTTCCTGCTTTGTCATTCTTCTTTGCCATTTTGTATCTTAATTTGATTTGTCTTGTTTAGGAAATCCAGTCTCTGTTTTTGCAGTACCTAAAGCTGGAGAAGCATAGTGAAAATCCATGAGGGTGTCTTAGACCAGTAGGTTATTTGTGTTAAATAATGTAGATGAACATCCTTAGTTTGACTGATCAAAATATCAGTGCTGAATTTACAGCTTGCTAAAACGTTGCTGGAAGTGCCAGCCCTCCAACTGAAGGGGCTTATTCCAAGTGGGAAGGCTCTGCCTGAGTTGCCAAGTGACTCTCCATGTGTCTAGCAAGTGATGTGGCCATGCTGGCACTGCTGTGGGGTGGCTCTATTCAAGTGCACGTAGACACAAGACTAATTTGAACAGAGATAAATTGAGTGAATGAATTTTATAAGAAAGAAAAGGAGTAGTAGCATTTTCCTAAAAACCCCTCAAATTCTCTCCTCCCTCTGCCCCTAAGGAAACCCAGCCTGGTGAATATGGGTGATGTTCAGGTAGTGGGTCTGAATGAAGGACTAAGTTGCTCCTGTCTGCATTTAATGGCTGCTCAGAGGACTGTGAAACTTCCAAAAGCTTTCATTTATATCACTTACAAAAATGTTAATTACTTCTGTATAATTAAGTTTTCAAGTAGTCTATTGAAGTCAAAGCATTTAATTAAATACAGTGTCACATAACAGCATCGTTAAACAATGAAAGTATTGGGTTGAGAATTGCCCAGTGTGTTGTTCTGTGACCCACCAGTCACTTGTAGTCTGTGCTCCAGAACAGTGCCCTCCCTTTGGGCTCAGCTGAAAATGTCTATTTTCACATGGCAGAAATGCAGGCAAAGCTCTGGGGTGTTTGTTTGTGGTATGTGTGAACCTCAGAGCACCATGGTGATTTGTCTGGAGCAGATTGGAGCTTTGTGTTTGTCAGCATTGTTGGTGGCTGAAGTTCTGACCTTTTCCAATGAAGGAGTCCATAGTCTTTTACAGAAGATAATTCAGGGGAATTGCTTTAGCTGTTGTTTTCTGGCCCACAGAAGGGACCCAACAAGTGCTGGGGTGAAATGTCTGCTTTGCACATCTGGCTTAGTTGGTGAATGACAGAGAGGGGATTACTCATACCAGATCTCCTTTTTTATTTTGTTGAGAGAACGTGGGGGAGGGAGATGTTAGTGCAAGGTGAGCTGGCTTACTGCAGTGTGGAACAAGCAAGGCTAAGGAAACCCATCAGCGTGAAGTTTGAAGAATTGGCAGTGATTTGGCCTAAAATGGATCTTGTAAGGAACTTCAGAGCAGTTTATCATGGCCTGCTCTCTTGGTAGGAGGGAGAATACCAGTTGCACAGGCTTTGGGACTTGCAGGAGGTGGTGCCATAGCTGATGTGATTCCTGACGTGTTTGGCTGCACTGGGGTCTTGGTTTCATTTGGTTTTGAATAATTGAGTGCTGTGTTGAAGGTCACTGTTTTTCTGCAGCCTCTGCAAGAGGAGGTGGGAGCTAGTTGGTGTGGTCAGCCTTGAATGGTTAAGGTGTCTGAGAACAATATTTTCTATTTTGTTGGAGGTGTTACATTGCCTACAACACAAACACATGTTGAAAGGTTTCTTTTGGCACAGAAGCATGTGGCATACTCAGCAAAGCACTGAAAGGTTCTCAGTGAGAAGATGTCTATGTGCTGGAGCACACGATGAGGTGGATTCCTACTTGGGCCTGTAAAAGACTTCCTCCTAAATGTGACTGACTTGAGCTTTGGGTAGGGCTGTCAGCAAGGGAGCTTTATTTAATTGCTTGTTTGGAGGACTGTGAAAATTTCAAAAGCTTTTATTTATTTTTTTTTTTTACTGTAAATACATTTTTGTGCTGTCTCATTCTGGGACAGCGACTGGCTCTCAGTCTGCTGCATTCCTTGGGGTGTGGGAGGCTGAAACCATCTCTGCTTCTCAATCAACCCAGCTGTGTACTTGTGAGGGGACCTGATTGGTGGTTTTTGTTGGTCTTACTGCTGCATGATAAATATTCTCTGTATTTTTATTATTATACAGAATGTAGACATTTCCAGACCTACCGAGGAGGCTCTTGTAACAGTCCCTGCTCATCAGTGAATCCCGTGAGCTGACCAGCTATTGAACTTGGGGTGCTGTTTTCGTCCTGCTACTTCAAAATAAATTGAAAAGCTAATCATTCCAATCACTTTGAAATAATAAAAAATAGCCACACCCAAACCAAACTCATAACCCGAAGCAAATGTTTGTACAGCGCATGACTTGAAAAAATTAATCAAATCACAATAAAACTGTTGCACTGGCTAATTTACTGTGGATGATCGGCTCTCACTGGAATGCTGGTTTTGTAAATTGCTGTAATTTAAATATCCTGTAGGATCAGGCTTTATTGTAACAGCCAGCAATCATTTAGTGTTAGGTGCAGTGTATTTATGAAAGCCATGAAACACAACACCCTGGGTGAGGTAAGAGAAGTCACAATTTGTTTTGCCCAGCAGAGCACCAGTATTATCTGTTTCAGGGCCCTTGGGAGTGATTGGACTGCCATGTAGTGTAAAATAACAACCCATAATTGCTGTAAATCCCTAATCCCACTGATCTGCAGCACTAGTGCTCTGCATGTGCTAATTGATGATGTACTGTTGGAGCAGGGCAGCAAGTCTTCACTTAGTTCCAGGACAGTTATTCAAAGAACAGGAATGTGTATCAATGTTTTTAATATACAACTTTTGTTAACAGCTGTTCTGCATTAACCAGGCTTTAGGGTTTGCCCGTGGGCAGAAGGGATTTTAAATTCCCACTTTTCCTGCGTTGTGTGGATGTGGGTGATGGAGCGTGTACAGCTCTGCCCCAGCTGCTCTGTACCCAGATCTTATGTGGGCTACAGTGAGCAGTGCTGACCATTCCAGAACAGGAAGGCAGAGTTAGCCAGAGGATTTTGTAGCTGGGCAGTGCCTCCAGTAGACGCAGATCTCAAACCAGCAGGGCATGAATCCCAAACTGTATGATAGGAAAGCCTCTTGCAGGAGGCATGAGACTGCAGGCTGTGGGAGATGTGGTGCCTTGGTGCCTTTCCCATGTTGTTCTGTGGCACCACAAAGCTGTGGGAAGCACCTGTGCCATGGAGCAGGTAGTATTGAGGCAGGGAAAGGCAGAAGAACACTGAGCCTCAGAACTGTTTTCTGAGTGGGTCTTTTAGTAGTGAAAGTAAGCAGGACTTGTAGGTTGTGGAAGGCTTTTGTCTGTTAAGTTTCTCAGGTGGCATGTTTTTCCCAAACCAGGATTTTGGGAAAAGAAAAAATGTTACATAGCTGCACTTCTAAAATTGTACTGAAGTCTTCAGAAGTTTATAGCTATTGGGAATGTTTGCCATAACCAGATAATCTTCCGGCCAGAGAGCCTCCTGCTGTGGTGCTTGATGTTTAGTTAAGCTACCGTGCCTGGGCTGAAATGGGAGAACCTGCATCATTTTCCTGTTGCTGTCATGACTGTGATGCAGGAGTGGTTGGTCACTTTTCTGTGTTTAATTGCTCCGGGGTCTGGGCATGAGCTTTGCTGTGAAGGGTGCCCCAGAGGAGCACCTGAGCCCACCACGAGTGCAGTTGCTCTTACCTGACACTGAGGGCTCACAGGGCTGCTGGCCACAGTCAGGTGCTGAGGAGCCACATGGAGACAGCTGGGAGTGCTGTCACCTGCACAGGCCACAGCTAAGGAAACACCATCCAAATGAAATTAAATGCATTGCATTTCTGATGGAGCCACAATCTGTGCAGGCATCTGCTGTGGGAAAACTGAGTTTTGCTGCTTCAAAAGGATGGCTTGGGCTGTCAGAGAAAATTGAGGGAGAGGATGACAGGAGCAGGAGCTTGGCCAGAGAGGAATGCAAAGTTTGCCTGGTCTGAGGCTGGTGGAGGTTGCAGAGGGAAGGGAAGCAGCAGGAATGCAAAGTTTGCCTGGTCTGAGGCTGGTGGAGGTTGCAGAGGGAAGGGAAGCAGCAGGAGCACCCAGGACCGTCCATTCCTGCCGGCTGCTGCCAGCCAGATTTCCCGGGGCCATGTCTGCATGTTGTTCTCTGCTGAGCACAGCCCTCACCGTGCTGTTGTGTGCAACAGAGTGCAGTGGATCTTTAAAGCAGAATGCTCTAAGGGCTCTCCTCTTACAGCAGGATTGCTCAACAGCCCTTGCTTTGTCAGTGAAAGGAAGGCCTGATGCTGGATGGGAGGTGTCAGCAGTGGTTTGTGGCACAGCTGGCTGAGGGGAAGCTGGCTGATGTGCTGGATGTTTGTTTGCACTGGGCTGTTTATTTCTATGTTTGTGCCTGTGCTGGTTGTTGTCTCCAGAGGTTCCTCCTTTTGCCTGCGGGAGCCTTTCTGCAAGATCTTCCTGTTCTGCTGTGAGGATCACATGTAGCTGAGTCAAAGTAAAACCAAAAACAGGGCCTGTCCTGTTGGGCACCCACAGCACTTTGCTGGGGGACGCTCTGTCCTGTAGGAAAAAAATGTTCAAGGCCAGGGCATCATGAGAACAGCAGCAGTGGTATAGGAGGGTATTTGAGTTAATCTGTGTACTTTGAGCCTTTCCAGGAAGGACTGGGTGAGATGGACTCTTGTGCAGGGCAGGGTCAGGCTGCTCCTGCCTTGGGGAGCAGGCTCTGGAAGCAGCGAGCTCCTGCTGGGGCTGGCCAAGGAAGAGGGTTTATGTCTTGGTAGAAACAGTATCTGGGAAAGGTGTGTGGTTTTCATTCCCCTCCTGTGTTTCCCAGGCTCTCCAGACGGTGTTGCTGCTGCTGTGGGGCTGTTCCCAGCATGGTTGTTTGTCCAGGTGTGCGTTGGTGCCAGGCAGTTGCAGGGACACTTTCTGGTCCCAAAAGTAAGGCTGAAAGCTCCGTCACCTTTCCGAGCAGCAGCACTGTCCCTGTTGCGTGGCTTGTCCCTCACAGTGCCCGTGGCTGTTGTGAAAGTGGGTACAATCCCAGCTGCCATCATCTCATCTGATGGGATTCCTGTGAGTAGGAACCCACTTAGAGTTAATGAGGATATTGGTCCCTTTCTGAGCCCCTGTTCATCTGGTCTGGCTGCTGGCTGCTGTGTTTGTTTAATAAGCCCTTGGGGGTGTTCATCAGGGTTTATCCCAGTTTTCTTCCTTCAGTGTGACAGTTCAGCACACTTGGCTTCTACAGCCTGTTCGTGTTGACTCAAATTCAAGCTTTTTTTGCTTTCAGCTCTCTTGCCTGCTTATCAATATTCCCTTTGGGTCTGTCTTCGTTGGTAGAATGCTGCCTTTATCCCATACCTCTCATTGACTGAAATAAGCTGTATCTTCTGCATTGCCTTAATAACCTAATTTCCTTTTAGCTTCATGTTTGAGTTGTCTAGCTCTTGCTGCTTGCGGACTAATTTTCAGTACCTCTGGATTCCTGCATTTTAATGCTCCATTTCATGCTCCATTTAATTTTCTTTGAATCAACATCAGATGTTCAGCTTAAAAGATTTCAGCCAGTATGCTGGGAGTGCCTGTGGAGACCTCTCTGCAGTCCCAGGGAAATTCTGGGTATGTTGCATCAGTTGCTAAGAAAAACACAAACACACCAAATGCCAGCGTGTTCTGTTGGTTTGTTGTGGTTTTTTTTTCCCCTATAACCATGCAGAATATGACTTGTTTTGCCAACTCCTCATGTTCTTAGGAGATACTGATGCTTTCTGGTGCTTTCCCCTTGCTGCAGAAGAGGTGCTTCTTGTAGGTGCTTCTTTCTTTTTGAAATAGGGTTGTTGCTTTGCTTTCCTTCAGAGAGATGTGAGAGTGGGTCAGGCTGTGTGCTGCTGGGCACAGAGATTTCCAGTACTTGGACAACTCTGTCCAGCAGCATTTGCTGTGTGCATGTTCCCAGAAACCTTGGTGTGGTGTTTATGGTGGAAAAATGGGGATTGACCCAAGGGCTTGAAGGCTGGTGACAAAGGAAAGGGCTGATGTGGGTGTAGGAAAACTGGTAAGGGCAGAGCAATATTGGCAGAATTCAACCTCCAAAGACAATCCGGTGCTGCTTGTTTATATCCTGCTTTCATAAGAAATGGCTGAAAATCTCGAAACGGGTTGGAGAGGGGATTGAATTGCTTTTTGAGTTGATGAGTTTTGACTGATGGAGTTGTGTGTCTGCGTGTGCTGAGAGGGCCCCTCACGGTGCTCGGGCTCTCCTTTTCCCAGAGCTGGGCTGCAGAGACTTGTTCTGAATGTAAACTCTAATAAATGTGGTTATAAAAGCGCTGGAGCATTCCCTGATGTCAGTGTGACATCTGCCACATGCCGTGTGTATCCCAAAGTGCATTTAAACTTTGTGTTACCAGCTCTTCAGGGAGTTATTCAGAGTTCTTCCAGTGATTTGGCTTCTCACAGATAGGATCAGGATTGGCTTTATGGCTGTTGGTGTTCAGGAATTATTTCCTGGAGTGTGCTTGGACCAAGAAGAGGTGGGCTTCCCTCCCTCAGGATTTTATTGATTCCCGTGTGGTTTATGGCAGGGTTTTGGTTTTCTTAACACTACGTGCATAAAGACTGGGAGAGACAGTGGGTTAGAAAAATGTGGTTAAAACAGTGGTTAAAGGAAAAAAGGTTTTAAAAGCTGTAAAAGAGACCTGCATATGTAAATGAGACCCGCATATGGTGTACAGGGACCAGTTGTCCTGCCAGACCTGGTGTGATACAAGTCTGAGGGATGCATTTCACTGGCAGAGGTCCTGCTCTTGGGTGTCTGAGGGGCTCTGTAAAGCTCCTGGCCCTGGGACGAGGTCCAAGCCTGGTTCCAATTCCTGCTCAGGGGCAGGGACCTTTCCCTGTGTTTTACAGAGCATTTGGAGGAAATAAGCATTACAACTTGCTCACCTTTCGTGTTGTGTAACAGCTGCGTGCTGAGCAAAAGCCGCGGCTGCCCGTGAGACCTTTGCTTCAAATTTTATTTTTTTTTTGTCTTTAAATTTGCAGAATGTAGGTGTGAATAGGTCGAGAGAAGAAGCTTTGAGGACAGTCCCCACCCACCTATAGCTGCAGCTCCCGGGGTGGCAGCCCTTCCTGCAGCAGCTCAGGGTCCGGCGGGACGGACGCGCCTCCCCTTCCCTTCGAGACATTTCGAATGTGATTCTGCACCTTTGGACAACACTTGTGCTTGTGGATACCTCGAAAGGTATGATGGGAAGCAGAGCAGAGATGGTTTTAGATTTTTCTCATGTAAATTTGTGCAGTTTCAGTGGGTTTTTACTGTTTGTCTGTGGATAGTGTAAGGTGGTTAATTGCCCGTGTTGATTTTACTGTCAGATTTTGACTAGACTTTATTTTCCTTTTCTAAGTGTTTTTTCTAAGAGTTCTCTTATTTTTACTGTGAATGATTGCCTAGAATGACATGGAGGTTTTTTTGGTGGTGTGTTTAACATGGGAAAATTCTACATTTTCAGCACTGGAGGCTTCATGTTGCAAAGCTGCTTTAAATGGGGAAAGCACATCAGCTCTGATGATTGTGTCCTGTGTTTTAAATTGAACTTTGGCTTGCCAACCACAACTTAAAATTTTTCTGAAATTGACAAGGGAGATGTTGTTCCCTTTGGAAAATCAAAGCATTAAAGGTGGATTTGCTACCTGGGAAATTCTGCTGTTTTAGCAAGATTTTAACACTTTCCAGAGACCAGGTATATTTTGGAGGGCAGTGGGGGACATGAGTGTCAGCTGGGGAATGTATCAGAGAGATGAAGAGAGCCACGTCCTTTCTGCTGCAGTTATGGGAGGGGATGAGCAGCTTTTCTAAGTCTGGAAGGGGCAAAAGGATTCAGCCTGTCAAGGGCTGGAAAAGCTGCTTGTCTTGTTAGTGTTGTCATTATGTTTTTAGAGAATTTTTGGAATGAATTTCAACATAAAAGTGTATGTTTCTCTTTTATAGCCACATTTAATACGTACACCAGGAAACAGTACAGAAAGGTTAGGTGAGTTTAACCATTCTAACAGCTCATGCAACAGAAACAGCAGGTAAATTCTGAAATAATTTTTAACAAGGCACACCTGCCTTGGGGTTTTTTGTGTTGTTTTTAAGCACCTTCCATCATCCCAACTCTTTGTTGCTTTTTTTATGCCTAGTGAAGCTCCAGTGCTAAAAATGGAATTTTCTATGTCTGTCAAGGTCACAACCTTTTAACTGTACTAAATCAAAGTGTATTTTGAATGTGTGTTACCAGACAACTGAAATGAGCTGCCAGCACTGCTGCTGGCTCTAGCTCTGAAATGAGGAGAACTATTCTTTGGTAGCTGGACTGTGTTTTTTCTAAAGATTCTCTCCAATTAATTGAGCTTTTACCATGTGAGTTGGTGGGCTTGTTTTGTTGTTTTGGTCTTTTTTTCTTTGCTGAATTCCTGTGTGAAATACCAGGCCCTGGTAACATAGTTTTGCACGCAAGGGCTAAATTGTCTTTTGTTTCTGCAGGGTTTATAAAATAATGTGCTGCTGTTGTGATTTTTTTTTTAATAAGCTAAATTCAGCAATATATTCAGCCCTGGAAGTAAGCCATAGTGGGTTCTGTTTCAGAGGAATGTGTAGGGTGCAGAATGACCAGGAACACTTGCTTCAAGCGCTGCTGTCTAAAGCTTTGTGTGTGTGTGTTATGGTAATGCCATTTCAGACCTTTAGTAATTCAGCTGTGCCCACAGTTGTGGGGTGAGGAGAGCGCCTGCCTGGCACTGCTCAAGGAGTGAATTTATTGATGTGTGGTGAACAAGGCCACCTTTGTGGCACAAGTGAAGGAGCAATTTCCCCTCCCACTGTGGTGTGGGAAAGCTGGGCTGTGCCCCAGGCAGCCCTTGCTCCTCTGCTGGGACAGGAGGGGTGGTTAAACAGTTTTTACACTGACAATGTCAGGATTTATCTGTAAAAATCCCAGGAGGCTGTGTTAGAAAAGTGGGATTTTACTGGCAGATTGTGAGCTCAGACCCAGCTGAAGAAAGGTGGGCAGAAATGTTTCCCCCCATGAGAGCTGAGCCCAGGGGCTGCTTCTCTTTGCTGGCAAGCACGGCCTAAAGTGTTTCCTGTCCCCCTTTGTTTTACCTCTCTGATCTGTCAGAGGTGCTCTAACATCCTCCAGGCTACATGTTTTATGTACAGTAGGTATTTTTATAGCCTGCTTTCAAATATACTGTGATGAGTGTTTCACTACAATGAGTGTTCAGTAAAAAGAGTTGTATACAAGTGTAAATAAACTATTGTGCTGATACTTGAAGAGAAAAAAAAATGAAGTTATTGGTTCTGTGGTAGGAAGGTACTAAATCAGTGACTGCATCTGACCCTGGCTAGAGAGAGCAGGTGCAGAGCATGAATGTAGATTTTGAACTGAATGTAGCTTTGGAGTGATGGGTTCTTCCAGGGTGTAACCCTAACTGCTGTTCTGGGAAGGCACAGTTACGAATTGCAGGTAATTGTCACTTTGTAAAAGTGTGTGTTCCCCACTCCTGACAGAATAGTCACTGACAGGGGAGGGGAAACCCTTGTCCTGACCTTCTGTGTTTGTACCATTTGACTGCCTCTGTTCTGTGTGTGCCTGGCTCAGATGCAGTCTCTCAAACGGGATTAAACTGTCCTTTCTTACATCGTTGGCCTTCGTTGTAATCTTTCAGACAAATGTAATCATTTGACCTTTGATCCAAGTAATAAAGATCAAATGCTACAACGTGCACTGATATGTGTTTCTTTCCCTGTCCGTTTCCAGTGGCTGAAGTGCCAGGTGAGTGTTCCTGAGCCTCAGCAGGGTTCCACAAGCTGGGTTTAGGGAACGTAGCTATAAATGTAAAGATTAAAGTCATTCACCCTGTGGTTGCTCTACTGTGACAAATAACTGATTTAAGTAGGAAACTCAGTAATGGAGGAAGAAGTTGGAAGAACCGATTAAATAAAAGCATGCCAGGATTTGCACACAGTGGAGGAGAAAGGTAAGACTTTATTAGCTTGACCTGGTCACTGGGATTAAGATCTGCTCCACCCTCTCAGAACTACATTCTTCTTACATGGTCCTGAACATGCTGCTGGTGTTTTGAGAAAGCTGAAAACCAACAGCCAAATGCTGCCTGTCAGTACAAGTTTGTATGCAGAGGGGAGCTGCAGGGCATTAAATTTGCAGGGGTGCTTATCCTTCAGAATGACAACGACGAAATTAATGACTGCTTTGTGCTTTTAGAATTATGTACTCACATTTTCATGTCTTGCTGATTGCAGCTGCCCAGGTGGTAACTACTTGTCTCTGCTAGGTGGGAGTGTTTTCTTAGTTTTTTAACTCCACTCTGTATTTCTGTTTGGGGAGCAGGTAACTTCTTTGTTTTAGAGCTTTCAGGCTGCTTTCTGGACAAAATCCTTTAATAGCTGAAACTTCCTGTAGTGTGAGGATGACCCAGAGCTGCTGGTGAGTGAACCCAGATGGTGCTCACAGGTGGCCCTGGGCTGCAGCAGTTCTGCAGAGGAGCTGGAGGAGCTCCCCAGGCTATGGGGACTTTGTGCCTGTGCTGTCAGGAGGTAACAGTGGTGCAGGGCAGGGGCTGAACAGGACAGGGCTGCCGTGGAGGAGGGATGGAGTAGCTGCTCTGCACAGGAAAGGGATCTGTGTCACGAGTGCAGTCAGGCACAGCTGTGGCAGCAGGAGATGCTCCTGGTACATCAGTCAGATGCCAGCTGAAAGAGTTGCTGTGTGAAGCCTCCTGAGCAGATCTGGCACTTGTTACTCCAGAGCAAAGCAGGTGAGTACAGGGAGCCAGCTTTCTCACAAGGAATATCTACTACTATGTACAAGTCATGACAGCTGCTCTGTGTGCAAACACCCACTGCTGCTGGCCCCCACACTTGTAACTTACCTAGAAATGCTCTCCCCTTGGAAAGCAGAATCACTTTCTGGTGAAAAATGGCAAAGCAGAAGTGACCCTGTAGGTTATGTGAAGGGAAAAAGCACAGGTTCCTGCTCTCCTTGCAGGGCACTGCTGTTCCCCTTGGCCTGGGGCTGGTAAACCAGGCCAGCCCTGGCTGTTTGGAAATGCCAGCTGTGTTCTGCCCCATCCAGCCTCAATGTGCTGCAGGCTCAGATGGCATCCGAGTCATGCTGGCATTACTCGAGTTATAAGAATAAGCTAGAGCTGTTCCTTAAGAGCAGAACAAAGACAGCAGTGTATTTTTTGTCTCTACAAAGTATTACAGCTTTCTGCTGCTCTTTCAGCAGGATTAACAGTCTGAAACTACCCAGAAGCTCCAGGGTGCTCCTAAGAGTTCTCTAGCATTCCATAACTCTTGGGTGAACAGACATATGTCCATTTTTTTTCTGCCTGCTCAGTGTTGAGAAAATCAACCCATTTGCAATAGTGTTACAGGATACAGAAAGCTCCCTTGCTTCAGGCCTGAATTTTATGAGCTGACTGCAAGGCGAAGGTTTTGTAAGGAGCTTTGCAGTAATTGCATTAGTTTTTCTTTCTCACTAATGGCTAAAAATCAAAATTCAGAAGTAGGTGTTGCAAGAAAGCAGGATCTGTTTTTGTGCCCTTCTAACAGCAAGCAGGAGTAGCCACAGCTGCTCTGTTACAAACAAGCAAATAAAACTGGGAGAAGGATTTTGTGTTTGGCAGGTAAACAGAGTAATTCCTCAGGCAGAGCAGGCCAGTAACTTCAGAGTCATAATCTGGGTTCTGTCCTGCTGTGATTGTTGTGGCTGTCAGCAGGAAGTGGCATTTAGTGGCACAACCCCACATTCCCAGGCAGGATGGGGCTGCTCTGGGATGCTGCGGCCTCTTTGTCTCCTGCTTGGACTGCCTTGGAATAAATATGTAGCATTTATTCAGCAAAAGCACCCCTGAGCTGTTTCCCACAGCAGCTGGTGTTACACCAGCAATCTCTGCTTTTGTCTGGCGTTTTATTTTGTTTAATTCCCAAAAACAACAAATACTTTAAGAAAGCGATCATGGCTGACCAAGCATTATTTTTTCAATGTAGTTGAAAGAGTTAACTGGATTTAAATTAATAATTTAATTTAGCTGGAGTTAAATTGCATATTGGTAAAAATCATAGAGCCAGGAATGAAAGTTAAACTTTCTTTTAATTGAAGACAAATAAAAGAACCAAGGGCTCAAACACATTTTATAAAGACATCTTCTGTTCCCCAGTGTCTTCTCTCAAGCAAAATATACAGCACACACATATCTATATAAAATGTAATTACATTCAAGTACCAAACAGAATTTACATTTTCCCACACAGAGAAAATAATGCACGATTCACATACCTGAAAACCCAACCATGCATAAAAACACTGCCAAGAAATCAGGAGTTGGACATAATTCATTACACTACCGTGTATTATTCTGAAGTATCAATGTTGTTGGAATGCATTAACACTTGGGAGTTTGGGTTTGTAATGTGTAACTCTGCTTTGAAGTCCAGCTGTTCAGAGATTACTTGTTCAAGATCTGTTCAAATTTCGGGTTAATAAAAGAAAATCCAGCAAATGCAGACTGATCCATGGACTCAATCAGGTTTTTGTCACTGTAAGACAATTTTGGCTTCTCGCTCAGAAATTCTCGGTCAAAGTTGGTGTAGTCACTTGCTGATTTCTGTGTTAAGAGAGGGAAGACAGTTTGAGACAAACTTGTTATTTTCTTTTAGAACAAATTGCTTAACTACAAAATGTTGGGAAGTTAGTCTTTGAGCTCCCTCCCTCCTTCCCCTGCTTTAGAGAGAGAGGAAAAAAAACAACCTTATTTTAACAAGACTATAACTGGGCACTTTCTTATTGTTAGTTGGAAACCAATAGAAAAATCAAACCTAGCCATTAACCAAAATGTTTAAATTCCTGAGAACATTTTGCAGGCTGCACTTGTTCAGAGAGTAAAGCAATGCCTTATAGCAGCTGTTTTGTGTTTCATAAATACTCATGTAACTAGAAACTGTTTTACACTCTGAACCACCAAAGATTACTGTTTGCAGGATCCTTACATTTCCAGATTTCCCACTTCTCTGGGAACAAGCAACACAACACCACCAGCAACAAAACACTTGTGTGTTTGAAGGGGTCAGCTCTCCTCTACAGAGTATGTTTTAAAGAGACTGTTGCCTCCAGACCATTTCACCTGTTCTAGTAACAGGCTGGAGAAACACTGGTTTGGATTTTTAACCAGGTGAGTTGAAGCAGCAGCATCCCACTGTGATACAGTGAGAGTTACAGTCTGTTGTGTAGGTGTTTTTTCAGGTAACATCAGGCATGTACATTAATTCCAAGTTCAGTAGCTTAGAGAATGCTGCTTCTTGCCCCCTTGGAGATGCCTGAGTGGGTTTGAAGCAGCAGGGATTTAATGCTTGTACAGAGTGCCTGCAGTCAGGTACCAGCTGAGCAGCCTGGACTGCTGCTCCTCCCATGTGGCATTTCAGAAAAGCAAACTGCAAGGAACTGTGAACATTCTAATGCAGAGGGGAATGGAGATCAAAGCCATCAGTTGGTTTTCCTGAACATGTTAATGAACATTCATTAATAAAGAAGCTCCTTGAGAGCAACAGGAAGACAATCTTGACAGGAAGATCTCAGGGCAGTCAGAGGAGTACAGTGCACCTGTGTAGAAGTGAACCATCCAAGAACAATGGGCTTACAGATACACAACTTTCTCATTTGTAAAATGTGAGGAGAAAATGGCAGTAGGATTCTTTGTGCAGGTACAGACTTCTCCCCTTACCCCTGGGCTGCTGTTTACTAAGAACAAAGAACAACCCACGTACCACTTTTGGCCTGAAGGGAGGGTCCACCTCCCTCCTCTCTAGCACTGTCCAGTTGATTGTTTTGAAGAAAGGATGGTCTCTGATATTCCCAGTGACCCCAAGTCGTTTTGCTGGATCCCTTTCGAAGAGCTGCAAGAGAAGACACCCAGCAAAGCATCAGAGCTGCTCCAAAGGTGCACACAGCAGGGGAAGAATTACAGGTATGGTGCTAAAACAACTTAAGGGTGCTGAGCAAACAGAGCATTAGGAATTCTCCTGACCTGGCTTTCCCTTTGTAAGAGCAATCTGCTGACAAACAGCTCCTTTATTAGGAGATTTGTCTCCCCCTGCCCAGAGACAGTACCGGCACCCCAAGCCGCTCACCAGTCCTACCTTTTCTAATATATCCTTTGATTCCTTGGTAATCCAGCGTGGGTAGTGAGGGGTGTCCACTCGGATTGACTCAAACAGCTCATCCTCATCATCCCCATGGAAAGGGGACTGGCCAATCAGCATCTCATAGAGCAGCACCCCAAAGGACCACCAGTCCACAGAGAACGTGTACCGCAAACCCTGCAGGATCTGGCGCCGCACGGGAGGGAAGACGGGGAAGAGGTGAGAAGCAGCAATACATCCCCAAAACCAGGAGATGCAGTTCAGGAGAGAGGCTTTAATGACTAGAGCACTTAGGGGAAAAATAAAAATCCATCTCTCTGGGAAATTGTGGACACTGATGCAGAGCTGTGGTTTTACCCTAGGCTGCTCTTTGTGGGAATGTGGACAGGTCTTAGCTCTCATTCAGAAATTTTCTCCTTTAACTTGAAATGAGCATAGACTTAAAGAACATCCTCTCTAGTTTCTTTACAAGATGAAGGGAGAAACAAGTAGTGATGCAAAGTAGATTCCTAGAGAAGTCTTTGACATAATTTATAGCTTTAAAAGCAAAATACCTTAGTTGAACTGCTTTGCAAATAAGATTAAAAAAAAAACCTAACACACAGAATTAAACTCAGTGAGATTCCCCTTAAAAGCTCCTTTTGTTTTAAATTCTGGTTGGTTGCACAGGCACAAATCTCTTCTCCATCAGCACATACATAGATTGATTTTGCAGAAGCTCATGAATGTGCTGGCTACACCTAACCCCCACCTCTTAAAAAACTGAGCATTTTAACTTTCCAAACCCACTTTTTTTTAAACTTACAGCCACAGAATATTTTAAAATCTCAAGTACCTTCTATAAAAACACATACTACTTTTTCCTCTGATTTTTTCCTCTGATTAGACTTGGACTTTTCTGAACTATTAGTCTACAAAGAGGTGATTAATCCCAGCAGCTCTTGTGCCATCAGGCACTAAATCCATGCCAGCAGTGTCTGTGTGTGCCACACTGACCTCGGGAGCGATGTAGTCGGGGGTCCCACAGAAAGTGCTCGCCTTGTTGTCACCAACAACATTTTCTTTGCACATTCCAAAATCAGCTATTTTGATGTGGCCTTCTTTATCAAGCATCACATTGTCCAGTTTTAGGTCTCTGCAAAAAGTGTTTTAAACATGTTGTGCTTTAAGTAGTTTCTGTAATCAGATGCACACAGTTTCTTCACTGCTAAACACCCCCCCAACTGCACACACAGAAGCTTTTCAAGAAAGTAATCATCCATAAACACAATCCATCCAAAATGGTACTTTTGTGCTTTGAAGGCACGAGGGACAAGGGAAGAATTCTCTCTTGTCAAAGAAAGAAAGAGGCTGAGGTGCATATATAGAATGTGACCTTACAATCCTGCACATTTGCTTTCAGATCTGGAAGCACAGCCAGAGCTTCTGTTGCTGCTGGAAGGCGGTGTGAGTTAATGCCCCAGTAGCTGACACAGCACTGCTGCACCAGCTCCAGGGCTCAAAAGAAGGATTGTGTTGGATTCTGAGAGACTTTGGCAGGAATTTGATTGTTTGAAACCTGCCCAGCTCTTAACACTACCTGTGACTCGTTCCTGGTTACAGCACAAGTTCATGTGTTGTGGCGCAGCCCGGGGAGGGTCCCACTCATGTCTTTTCTCAGAACAAGACTATTCAACCAAGAAAGAGCTTTTTTCCCAGCAGTTTCCAGAAGCTACATTCCCTCCCTTTGACCATGCTGCATTTTTTGTCTATCTGGCTGCAAATGCACATACCAAGGAGGGCAGGCTGGAGAGAGAAACTGAAGAGCCCTCTGCTTACCAAGGGCTGAAATGAGCAGAGAATTTCACATAAGAACAGGGCAGTCTTTTCTCCTGGGTAACTGAAGGTCCCAGAACAAGCAGCTGATCAGGGTCTGGCCCTATCAGAAGGCAAAAGCAGGGAACTTTCACCTTGGTGGTTTGCCCAAGGAGCCTCTCCCTCACCTCCACACTAAACAGACTCATGATTTGAAGGCAACGTTTGAAAATAACTAAAACAAGCTGCTTTTGTGTAACACAAATCCCATTCCACCAGTTCAGTTGCCAAGGAAAAAAACACACAGAGATGCATCTCGGGCATGTTAATGGCCTTAGAACTAGATCAGATCTCTGACAGAGAACTTGTGCTTGTAACATCAATCAGGAATTAAAAGATGCATGAAGTGCATAGACAATCCCAGGTCCCAGCCTGGAGCTAGCTGGTACTCACCTATAAATAATGCCTTTGCTGTGAAGAAACTGGAGCCCACATAAAATTTCAGCTCCGTAAAACCTGAAAAGATCAGAACATATTTTAATCTTCACTCAGTTACAACAGTCAATGCAGGTAGCCAAAACAATGCTGTGGACATCTTTTCCTGGAGTGAGAAGCACTGGACACGTCTTTAAACCCCAATATCTCTGTGTTTGTGCAGCCAGATGCTGTAACCTGCAAGTTAATCCCTTCACCACACATCAGCAGTGTCCAACACCAAACAGCAGAGGCTTCATCCCACTTCCCTCAGGGAACACCATCCCTTTCCTCCTCTTTAATAACAGTCTTTGTGTGCTTTTAGTGATAGAGTTACTGGGAGCTCAGCCCTCCAGGATTGCTGCAGGAGGGAATGGGCACCAATGGCAAGGTTAGAATTGGGCCTTACCCATCTCCCTCTGCACCTGCCTGGTCACAACAGACAGAGTGAAAAGTGCCATCACTTCAGGGGCACTCTCCTCAAAAAAAAAAAGAGGTGATAATCTAGGGGACATCTGAAGGAAAATCTGAAAGAATGCTTCCCTCTGCCCCAAAAAGCGTAATTTTGTTTAAATTGGAAAAATACAAAACTGTTTCCATTTCTGTATAGAAGATGAATGTTGGTCCAAAACAAAGAGGCACCCAGAGAGGATGCCAGATGCACAGGTGTTTGCTGGGATGCAGGTAAGCTGGAGGGGCTTTATCCACATTTTTGTTGGGGAAGAGTGGGAAGGGAGCTGATCTGTCTGCTGGCTGCTGTTGATGTCACACTTCTTGCTGTGATCCCAGCCAGCCAGCAATCCTTAGTGCTGTGCCAGTAACAGAAGTCATTTTCCTGGGGCTTACAGATAGGTCCAGTACTCTGCACTGTTACTTTTTAAGGTTTACGTGCCACCCCTTCAATGATGCCATTAAAACGCCCATGGATTTGGATGAGAGAAGTAGAAACTGACCTCAAACTAAAACTGATAGCTGAAGTAACAATAATACAGTATTTTGGCATCCTTTAAAGATCACTGGAGCTGAAAACTTGAATCACAGATAACTGATACAAGTGCAGTTACTAAACAAAGTGCTTACCCATTTAATTAGCATCTCATGGAATGTAGTTTTTTGTACTATCATGTCGATTTAGCAGTGGCAGGAAGTGTTGAACCTTTTCCCCCCCCATGCTGTTTTCCAATTTTTTCCATCAGAATACTGTCCTAAAGTACACTGAAGCCGTGCCTTTTGCTTTTCAGTGTTGGCTTATGTTGCAATTTACTTGGCACCTCTAGGAACAAGCATCCATAAAGCACAACGTCACACTGTTACGTAACTTAAGCAAGCCCAACTCCACACATCATTAAGTGAACTTCATGGTCTTCAACCAGTGCCTAGAAACATCTTTTCAGCCATCAGCCACTGCAGCTTGACTGCAGGTAAGGAGGGGCACAGAACTAGAAGCCATAAACCCAGAGAGAAAATCATTCCTGGAATGAAGGGGTGAGGACTCACGTTGCTCGGTACAGGTCGAAACGCCCCTTGTCTTGGATGTGGAACATCAGGTCTCCCCCATTCAGGAACTCCATAACGAAGAACAAATGATCCTTTTGCAGATAACCAGGGAATGGAACAATTACTGATGCTATCCAACCATAAATGAAGTAGCAATGTGCCTCCAGAGGACCAAGCAGCCACCTCCCTCTTCTCCGGAAGGATTTTTGGTTTCATGCACCCCTATGAGGCTGCTACAGAGTTGAGTGGCCTGGTTTTGTAAATATTTATATCTGATCATGTATTCTGTGGGTTTCTAGACTTAATGCACACTTAAGTAGACTTCCTGATTTCAATCTGTGACAGTCATCCTTTTCCCCTCACTGAGGGTAAAGCTCAGATCAAGGACTTTAATTAAACTCCTTATTTCAGACTGCATAGATGTTTTTCTGATTTTATTCTGTCCTTATCCAGATATGTTTGGTCATACTCATATTTAATTTCCATTAGGCCCATGAATTATTGCACAGACCAGAGGAAAAGGACATTTAATTCTTGCATCACTAGATTACTTTCATTTGACTGCTGGTATCAGCATCCATTAAAAGGCTCAATCTGTTTTGTTACTGTCACCATTTAAGTTTTTCTTACCTTTGTCTGAAATGTGCAGTAAAGATGTGTGAGGAATGGATTTTCCCAGGCAAGAGCGAGGACCCTCTTTTCCACCATGGTACATTCCACATCATCATCAATTAGCACCACGTCCTTTTTCAGAGCTTTGATAGCAAAGAATTCATTCTTCCCTTTCAGCTCAGCAAGCAGAACCTAAAAAAATAAAAGATGAGAGTGCAGCACCTGTAGGAAAGACTGGGGCTGATGTATCAGTGAGGGAAAGCCAAAGGTGTTCACAGCAGGTGCACTGACAATTAAAAAACACATTTAAATGGGAAAGATGAGGGAAATTTGGGAAGGTGAAGCTGCTGGACACAGATGAGGAATTAGGGCTCAAGGACCACGTACCACAGGCACAGCAGTTTTTCTGTCAGTGTCCTGTGAGTGTATGAACAGCAGCCATGTGAAGCCTGGTCTGTCACTAGAGCTGCAGTTTCAGACACAGCAGTGGACAGAGCCCATGGAGGTCCCACTGCTCTCCCAAACATCCCCTGCCACTGCACTGGGGCCTTGGGAGGCTGCTTCTGTGTGGAGGGAACAGAACTAAAATATCCATTTGCATGGGTGCATTAAAGGGCAGTTCCTCTGCCTCGATGCTAAACAAGGACAAACTGCTGTGCACCACGAATCACGTTTGGGTTTACACAAGATCCAGACGATGAATTTCTAGAGCCTTTGAAAAAGATGTCTACATACAATTCTGTTAGAAGATTACTGACCTTTGTGAGACCTTTCTGGTTAAAGGAAACAGCCCAACACATTGCAGAGATCAAGCCAGGCATGTCTTAACTCTCAGTTTGTCCCATACCTTTCCAAAGCTTCCTTTCCCCAGCACTTTGTGGAAGACAAAGCTGTCAATGTTGAATCTTCTCCTCACAGTTCTCGGCACTGGCTTGGCTGTGTTTCCCTCCCAGAGCTTATCGTACTCGTTGTTATCTGCTGATCAAAACAGGGAGGGGAAGGCTCAGGGCATGCAGGAACACTGCAGGACTCAGAGCCCCAGGTAAGAATTGGGTACTGACATGGTGTTTTCAATGCATCTGCTGCTGGAATTACTGGTGAACCTAAACATACGGGACAAGTCCTGTGTAAGCTTTCCATGTGGCCAGGAGATTGTAAAAAGAAATATATGCTGCTTTTTTTAACAGCACTTATTTAAAAAATTGTCAAACACAAGGCAGGGATGAGTAACTTCTTCAATTGTCTGGTAGGTAAGTGGTTGTATTGAAACAGTGTTTCCTCACCTGTCGTGTCTCCTCCGGGAGCTTTATGTTTCTTATCAAAATCTTGATAAATACCAACACTTTCTACAGATCCAGAATCAGACCTTCGTGTAGATTTCTGGGGAGAAGGGGAACACTTGAAATTATATTAGCACTGTTACTTTAGAAATACGGTAATAGCTTTAAATGTTACACGATGGCAGTGTAAACCTTTCTTTTAAATTATTAACTCCCAGTATGTATCTTTTCTCAAGAAGTCTGGTTCACAGACTATTTAGTCACCTCCTTTACAGCTTCAGATCAACCATTTGCTTTATTTCCTTCACTGCAAGAAAACAAGTCACTGAAATTCCTGAACAGTCTATGTTCCATTGTTCATTGCAAAATTATTAAAGGTATAATGGTTTGAAGCACAGTGGAAAGAATTTGAACTGTGGGAAAATGTCCCCTTGGATGTCTGTTCATGTGAAAGAGGAGATGGGAATCACTGTCTTACCAGACATGCTGAAGTCATATCTGGATGTGACATCAGGGAAACAATTTTTACATAGGGAAGATCCCCGAGATCAAATTTCAGTAATGAAACAATTGAGCTCCTGTGTCATGAAAGAGCTGCCACAAGAGCTCTCACTGTTTTCAAAGTAAATATCCTGTGAAAGCTTAGGAATACACATCTCAGAGGAAGCACTGTGGGCTTTTGTAATATATTTTCCTGTTTTATTTCAGAGCTTGTGTCTGAATCTTTATTTGCAGAAGTTGACCAGAAAAGAATCATGCTGCAGCAGGAGATAAACAATGCAAGCTATGGGGCCAGCATTAATTCCAGGGGGGTTTTCTGTGTGTGTGTATATATATATATATATATCAGATGAATAAAAATGAGAATATCTGGTATATTTCTCCTTATTCACTTAGTCTTATCATTCAAGTGCAATTTTAAAGTTGAAGCATGTAAAAACAGCTTTTCGCCATTATGACGCTGCTGATTAATCCATTAAACAGAGAGGAACAGAATAATCTTGGCACCACAAAAGAACAAAACTGGATTTCAGGAAGCCACACACCTTTTACAACAATTCTTTAAGTGGCAAACCCCCTTCCCTATTTCAGTTTCAGACTGTTGGTATCTTTGTTAGTCTCTGTAAGTGTCAAATGAAAAAAGACAAGGCTGTTTGCATTTCCTCTTTTCCAAATACAGTTCCCCATAAAAGTGATGTGTCACAGCTCAGCTGGTCTGTAGCTGAGACAAATTTGGCCGTATCAGACCCCCAAACTCGACCAGCCTAGAAGTAAAACAAGAGTAAGGCAAGGGTAGGTTGGATAAACCTCAGAGGGGGACCCACAGCCAACCCTGCTCAGTCCTGAATGCAGACGTGTCACTGCTCAGGGAGCAGGGAGCTGCAGAGATCCCAACCCAGGGGCTGTCCAAGCCTGGAAAATTGGAGCCCCCAGTATAAGAGGCTTCCAAACAATAAACCACGCTGTTTGTCTCAGGACCATCGGTGACTCGAGTGGTCAGTGTCCCCAACCTATGACCCCATGTAACAGTGGTGCAGAAAAGATGATGTGAAAGCCCCCAAATGCTCTGAAAATAAGTCATTACCTGAGAAATGGCAACAAAGCTTACCTGGCTAACTTGATTTAAAGCTTCAGCTAGCAACTTCTGGTTTATTCCACATAAGTTTGCCACCTTCTTCTGGCATTTGTGATGCACATTCATCCCACATTCTAAAAGAAATGTAAGGACTGTTACACAAGCATCAGGAAAATACTGACATTACAACAAACAGGGCTGTTCTGTGCAATTCAGAAAGCTTTTTATAAAGACCAGAATGGACATGGACCTGTCATTGCTATCAAAATCACAGGTTTTATCATTTAACACAATGAAGACTAAAAAACATTGCACAAGGAAAAAATCTCCAATCATCATTACTTTATTCTCAAAACCTGTGACAATAAGCATCATGTTGCCTTTTTGTGGGAGAATTATAAAAGCATTATTTACAGTAAATGCTTTGAACACACTTTGAGATGCTACGTGGAGTAAGTCTCCAAATTTCAGCTATTCCCAAAGCAGTAATTTTGATAATGCTCAAGATTACACCTCTGCAGTGTTTCCTGACTCCTTCAGCAGCTCCCCTTGGCTGAGCTGTCCCATGAGCCCAGTGCCTCTGTCTCTTGTACAAAAGCTTTTTTATCCCATACGGACGAGACGAATCCCACCCGACACGACACACGTGGAAAGGCACAGCGTGCTCCAACAGCAAGCTCCAGTGGGGGGAACACCGGAAAAGCAGAAAGCTGCCAGCTCCCTCCTCCTCCTCACCTTCACACTTGAGCCCTTGCTTGACCAGCCCCCAGAGCAGGCTGCCACAGTGGTCACAGAAGGTGGGGCTCATGTAGTTGTAGACTCGGAAGCGGTGGGGCATGTCGATGTTGAACCTCTCCTTCTGGAACTGAGCACAGCCACAACCATTTCACCTCGGCCAGCAGGGAGATGGATCTGCCCAGCACACAGCACCCACCCCCCACAGGGCTCTCAGCTGCTTTTCTTACTTAAACTTTGCCCACGGCGTGTTACAGAACTTTATACAACTTGCAGCAAAGACAGAACCTTGGGTTGTACAGCCAAGCATCTCCCAAACGGAGTTGTCAGCTTCTGTACAAGGTTTTGTTAGTCCAGCAATGTTTAATTACATAATTACACTCTAAATATATTGTTCCAGCTCTTACCATTGTGTCCCTGCTGTTGGCTGCAGTACCAGTACACCTCCCAATGATTTTATCAATGCATTTCTTATGAATAGCAGCATTGCATTCTTCAAGACATGCACAAGAAAGAAAAGGATTCCTTCAGATAATAAATACATGGGATGAGGTGTTTGCATTTAATGGCAGAATGTGAAAATCACACTCCTTTTGCATCATACTATATATATCAAAAGTTTATTTTCTATCAAGATAATAATATTTTTAAGTTGATTCCCTCACCCCTTTTCTTTTATCATAAACTTTATTTCTAAACTAAATCAGCAAAAGCCCCAGCATTTGATAACAGAAGGACAATATTCTGCTTTTGAGTTTTACCCTTTGATATCTCCTCCCTGCTTCGAGTAATGCACAGATCCATGCCAAGTCAAAAGTGATTTTCAATTCAGCTGTAAAACCCCTCAGTGGTTGTAATTCATTTTAGAAAAGGTTTCGCAAAGAACTGCTGTCATAAATGAGTGCAACTTTTCAGTAGCATTCCACACTTCTGAGAAGAATAGCTAAGTCTAAATCTTGATACTGAAATCCCAGGTAGGACTCTCAGTCAGATTCCATTGGTTATTGTGCCAAATTGCTGTTTAACATCTACTACTACCCACAGTGATGATGCATTTTGCCTTGCATATTTACAGATTTTTTTCAAGAGTAACTATTAGATCTCCAGATTCATGTGGAAAGCAGCATAAGAAGAAAGTAAAAAAAAAAAAAAATCAACTTACGTCTACATTTGTATCCCTGCTTGTTGAGTCCCCTGAAAAACAAATTATAAAAAAGAAAATCAATACATTTTCTGGAATAAAAGATGGCTGGTTTTTATTTTATTTTAATCATGTCAACCACAAGCTGGTCTGAATTCTAGTAATCAGAATTCTCTGTCTTAGGAAAGCAGGGTGTAGAAGATAAGGTCCTGTATTTGATGCACCAGCAAATTAGGAGGAAAACCCAGGAACAACAAGGTTTCAATCACATGGGAAATCCTCCCAACTTAAATTAGGACAAAACCAGCCTTGATATGAAAGGGATCCAACTTGTGGCTCTCTGTGGGTCTCCAGTGTGCCATCAGTCACTTCACATCTCAAAGTCTGGGCATTATTTTCTCAGACCCACCCCTCTTGTTCTCCTGTGACAGAGCTGACGATGATCACGGCCAGATATCACTTGATGCTGATGGAATTTCTGCCCATTATTGCAGTGGCAATCAATGTTCAAGCTCTATTTCTCAATGTGAAAGACAACTGTAGTTCTTAGGTATAAAAATGCTCTTAGTGAGTATATAACTTCAATTTCCCAACACAAATTTGTCTGTCATGTTTTGCCTGAGTATATCCAAAGCAAATTTTGCAATAATTTGGCCCCTGGAGCTGGGGAAAGCTTACATTCTCTTTCTTACCATACAAAGTCTCTACAGACAGAGCAAAATGTAGGTTGTCCAAAGAAGGTGGCAATAAATTCATGATTTTTGATGTAGTGGATTTTGGCTTGCTTGATAGCTCCTCTCCTGTTGATAGTTACTGTCCCCTCATCGTCTTTCATCGACTGTCTGCAGTCTGAGGGGGACACAAGAAGACACACACTTAATACTTCTAGGTATTACAAAGGTTAATATTTGCTTCTCCCAAATGTTCAGTTCGTTTTTCTGTTTCTGACTCGTGTTTCTGTTCATTTTACACTTGCATTTTGCAGACTTTCAGTCCAGCAGGGGTGGTACAGGTGCACACACTGCTTCCCAAGGTGTCCCTGTGTTCCTGTGCAAGCACTTCCCACTCCTGCCCACACAGAAAAAGCCTTCAGCTGATGAACTGACAGCAAAAAGCAGGGATGGAGCACAGTTTTGATACAGAAGTGACAACCACCCTTGTTCCTTGAAAAAAAACCAAACTATGATTTCTCTTATGTGATTTATGTTTAATATGAATAAGTATTTTATTGGAAGCAGGAGGGTCAGCAGAAGCCTTTCCATGCTGCTGCTCCACATGCCCTCCTGAACCAGGACTACAGCAGAAATTCAGGTGAACTGCTGCAGGACCTTCTGGGTGACCACAGGACCATCCTGCTGGTGATGACTTTCTCCCAGCCTCCAGGATCATTAAGCAGCAAGGACAAATGAGATTTTCAGTGAGACATTTCCATTTTGCTGTTTCGTAACATTCATGTTTTATCTTTCCACAAGTCTCAGTCTCATTCCTTTCCCCTTCTAGCCCCCATGGAGTCAGATTATTTAGTATTACAATAATACTGCCTGCTCCCATCCACTGTAGCATCTAATACTGGATTCCATAGAAATCACGTGCAGCATTAAGCCAAGAAATAATAAAACAAACAAATTCTCAGGCTCCAAGTCCAACTGGCTCACACAGGTCCTCATTAGAGGTTATGGTTATTTTCACTCATTTCCAAGGCAGCTTCTGAGTTTCTTCTAGAAAAATGCACATTTGTGGCTAAGACTGAGACACAAACTCAGACTATTTAGTCTTAATTGGGCATTTTTAAAGTCATAGGGGCTTGTAGCAGAGGTAACTCATGCAGGTGTACCAAGAGATTGGGCAACTGGTGATTTAACCCAAGAACACAGTTCTTGTCAGCTGAAAGGAGCTGTTGAGGGACAATCCCAGCCAGCAGGAAAAAGAAAGGATTGAGGTGGCAATGAGGAGCTGATCAAGTGCTAACTCCATCAGCTCTGGCCAGCAGCTTGTGGGTCCCAGCCTGGAAGAAATGTGGACATGGTTCACACGTCCAAAGTGCTGTAAAGCTGAGGGCAACAGGATCTTGCTGTTTGGAGGCTGGGAATTTCCACAGCAATGGAGTAAGGAAAAAGTCAGAAGAGCATTTTCCCCATTGTCAATATAATAGTTTTTTAAAAATTGCTTGGTGGCACTGCTGCCTTTTATCATTATCAGTAGGAGCCTTGCTTTTAGCACTGACAGAAGCAGATTTGTTTCCTTTGCCCAGTCACACTCACTGCAATGCCTGAGTTACTACAAAGTTACCCAGGAGCTCTGGTTTCTGGCTGCTAGAAGCACGTGGTTCTTGTCATTTTTTTTTAGCTGCCTGCCACCACTGCTATTCCAAGAGACTGCTGAACCTGGAATACAATCTGTCATGCGACATTCTGAGTGTCCTAAACTAATTTTTCTGTCACAGCCAGCAGCAGCCACACTGCAGCAGCTGTGGGCTGTCTTAGAAAAGGAACAGCATCATCAGATCAGAGATTAAGGAAAGATTAGGCCTATCAGTGAAAAAACAGTTCAGAAAAGGTCTCCAGGTTTTGCCACTGGTTATTAATGTACTTTTCTGAGAAACTGGCCACCTGGTTCAGAGAAAAATCCATCCTGGCAGCCCCTGAAAGGACCTTCCAGTGTGCACTGTGACAGTCCCTGAGTTGCCCTTGCCCCTCCAGGAATAGCATTAGTTTTCCTTGTTCCAACAGGCTGCTGAATTCACCCAACACAAACTCATCAGCTGCTGCACTTCAGCTTGTGGCAGTCTGCAAACTGTGACCTCTCTTTGTTAAATCCTGCTGAGCAAACACACAGACCTCACCCACTGCTCCCCAAATGCTTCAGGGAAAGCACACTTGTGTGGTGCAAGGGAAGCAAGGTGCCTGAGAGGCAGCAATACTTCAGATGTTTGCTGCAGTAAAGGACGTCTGTAAGGGGATTTAATCAGTAACAGCAACAAAGCAGAGAAAGGCCTTTTGCCTTATGGCAGCATTCTGAGGAGATCACCTGTGATGAAGTAAATAACCAGACAAAAGCCTTTCTAAAGTCCATAACACAACCAAATCAAGTGTTTAGTGAGGAACAAACACCTCATGCTGAAATACTTGGAGCAATTTAATATTGCTGATACTGCATGCAGAAGTGTCTGACAAAACTTGATCAATTTATGGGAAACGCTGGTGTTTCCTCCCTGTCTGATGCCCCAATATCAAACTTCAGACAAATATGTGGGACTGACATTTATTTCTTTGAGAGGGCAATTATATAAACTAATCACTTTGGGTTTTTTCCTCCTTTGTTTTTATTTTGCACATTTTCCTTAAGTATACTTAATGCAGAAGAATCCTTGAACACAGCAAAACCTCAAAATCTGCATGTGAGGACACACAGACTTTACAACCAGCTGCCTTGTTAGATGTCTTTGCCAAAACAACCAATATAACAAAGAATAGCTGAAAACATTTTTTTTCTGGTTTAGAAGCAGCTGAGAGGTTTGGAGAGCAGCTGTGAGTCAAGTTCATCTGGAGCTGAGGTGGCTCTGAAATGATGGAGTAATTTCAATTTACTACAGGCACGTTTAACAAGTCATCTTTCATGTGTAAATTGCCTTTAATGTGTATTGCTCCAAAAAAGTTTTAAGCAGCTCAGCCAACCATGGAGTTAACTGGAGAACAAAGGCCTAATTTCAGAGGTGCAGAGACAATCAACAATTGCAGAGAAGTAACTTTCACAACAACTGTATGGATGCAAGGTGGAGATGAGGGGGATGGAGAAACACAAAGGGGAAAAGGCTTTGCTTCCCCCTCCGAGCAAGCCAGGATTCCCATAAATGAAATGCTTGTCAAGAACCAGCACATGGTCAGAAAGGGCATGTACAGAAGAGCTGAATCAGCAACAAGGATCCAGGTGACCTCTGCAGCCTGGACTTGACATTAATCATTTTGGACCTAGCACACACCATTAAACATAATCCATTTCCTCTGGTGAGAGCTGTGGTTAATATTTATCACTGACACGTTCATGTATTTCAAGGTCCCTTCTCAAAGCTTGCAGCTGATTTGACACAACCCCCCAGAACTCCTCTGTGCTGTACAGTCATGAAGAAACCATGAAGCAGGGCTGTGAATTGACAGTGCAGCTCTCCAGATTGCTGTAACCACCCTGCATTCTCTGTTCAGCTGCACTGCCCGTCCTGCTGAACATTTCACAGTCCCCACAGCCACTAACACAACACCCAACCCATTGCCATTTACCAAAATAATATTGCTGAGGCTCTGCTGAGCTGTAATAAACCTCAAGGTGAGATATCACATTGTCTCAATTGAACCTCAAAAGCCCAAGAACAAAAGCAATCAACCTCAGGATAACCCTACTAGTTTTTTTTTTAAAGAAAGAATTGAAAAAATATTTACCATCTTCAGAGTTCATTTTTCATTTTACCCTGCTCATTTCACGGTCCTGTTTGTAAAGAAGAAAGATGACAGTACTACTGTCAAAGACTGGGAATCAGGACTTCAAACAGGGGCAGGAAAGGAATTTTCTGAGCTGGTTGCCCAGGCTGAGATTTGCCTGAAAGTTTATAATAAATTACAAACCCCACTGACATTTCTGTTCAGTGTCTGTCTCCTCCTGCTGTTCTGCAGCCTGGCACTTGGCTTTGTTTGAAAGTTAAGTGCACCTTCAGGTCAAGAAAAATATTAATCTCAGAGCAATCATTAAAAGGGAAAGCTTGTTCCTGACAAAGAAGTCTTACCCAGCATGAACTGTCTCAGAGGCAAACTGCTCTTTAACCTGGTCCTGGAGAAGACTGCTTTAAAAATCACCTGTTAAAAAAAATCCCAAACCAACCAAACTCAACAAAAAACCAAACAAAACACCCCAAGAAACCATTTACAGAAATAGAAGTTTCCTCAAAGCCTACAGTTCCATGACATGAACTTGCTGCGTTACGTCATTCCAGTGTTCATGCTACCCTTGTAAAGAGGGTTTAATTTCTCACAGGTTTGGGTTGGAGCGTTTAGTTCCAAAGTCTGCCACTGGCAGGGATAACTTCCACTAGACCAGGCTGCTCAGAGCCCCATCCAGCCTGGCCTTGAACAAATCAAGGATGAAGTCCTGCTGTGGCCCCTGGGCCAGCACCTGCTGCTGCTCTGACAGAGGGGCTGCTCTGCAGCTGCTTGGGTGTGCATGCATGTAACCTTTCCCAGGCATCACTGACACCAATGGCCTGGCAGGAAAGTGTAAAACCAAACACCAGCTTTAACAGGCCCTGCTTTTCAATCCAGGAGTAAAAACCCCCAAACCAAACACACTCCCCTTTGTAGTGCTCCCACCTACCCAGAGCCGCAGTGTGAACACGGCCCATGCTCAGCGTACAGAGCTCCCGTTTTACAGCTCAGTGTTTTGGTAAATGCTCCTGCAGAGACCTCTGGTATCACATTTGTGGTGATAAAATCAGGAATAAACTGGAAAATAGGTCTTCTTTCTTTTTCAAGGTACACAGTAAAACCAACCTTTAAAGATATGGCATCTCAATCAAACTTCTACTAAAGGTACAAACTCTATCAGATTTCCTGTGGTCCACACAAGATGTTAGCTACCCTGGGAAGCACAGACACACCAACCTGCTATCTATGAAATCACTACCTCTGCAACTGTCTGATTCTTCTAGAGAAAAACCAGAAGATAAAGCCTGCAGATGTTTTTGCTAAATTCAGCCAATCGCACTTCTGGTGCAGATTAAAGCAGATGCAAGGTGCCACTGAATAACCTCCATATCTGCCAAATTCCTAGAAACAGCATTTTCTCAGTTAAATGATTAAATCATATCAACATCTCCATGTGCAATGATAAGGCTCAGTTCTGCCTCTTCAGCCCACATCACTTATTATTTATTAAAAATGTGACCATCCTTCCACAACACACCTCATCCATAGAGATACTTTCTTCAAATCTTACTTTAGGCCCATACAATATACAGATTGAAATGGCAAATCTGTTATTTACCCTCTTATTTTTCACAGATGACTCAGAAAAATGCTGAAGTCTCATACTTCCCCAGCACTCAACACACAGAGAACAACATATTCAAAACACAGGCGGCTCTCTGGTTCATGTCTCTCTCCCTGAAGACAGACACTTGAGATACCAAAAGTTCACATGCAAATTACTCACCTTCTGGTACTTCTAATGGCATTTTAAAGAAAAAAATTCACTGTCCCTTTCTGCAGGAAGCTGTAGCCAGCAAAACAGCAATCAGAATCACAAGCAGACTCCCAAAGCTGCTAACAGTGCACGAGACTCAGGAGAGTGAGGTTCTGGTTCTCTCACTCGAGGAGGTCATTAACCAAGTTTGAATAAACAAAGATCGAGCAAAGCATTAAACGTATTGCAACTCCCACCTATTCAATCTAAAGCTGCTTTACAGAATTGTAACCTGGTTTCAATACTACAACGAGAGAAGGAGGGGTAGAAGGAGAACAATTTCAAAATGAAGATTGAGGTTAACACCCTGTTCTCACGTTTCACACACCAGGAGAAAAGCTTTTGCATTTCCAGCACAAGCTCATATTCAAATCACGGGACGGAAGACAAAAAAGTTCTTTGACAGCTCTAAGTCAGGGCTCTGCTCAGTCCTCATTTTATAGGGTCTAGGAAGAAAAAAACCTTTAAGATTGGTAAGATTTTTCATACACAGCCCTAAATTAACTGGTCACGCCTCAATCTGGAAAAACAAAATTCAAATGAAAAGTCTCAGTGTCGTCTACCATGGAAGACCCATTAGTACCAGCTTATTTTGTAATTTATTTTTTTTCTCTAAGAATGTACCCGTTAATGAAGCAATAACATTCTTATTTCTCTGCACCACTGCAGCAGAGGAAAGCAGTTTTCTCTAAAGGTAGCAGAATGTTTGCTACTTAGAGGAAAGGTTTAAAAAACAGCAGCTTCAGTTTGCAATACAAGCCAAAGAGAGAATTAGTCACTTTTGTGAAGTGCTTGGACATTTTCAAACAAAGGATAGCACCTATAACTCAAAGATACAAATGGCAGCAATACCTTTGAATAAACCAGGGAACAACTGAAATACGACTTTCAGAACAAGCCTTTTTTAGTATTTTAGAACCACAACTACCATAGAGTTCTGTATGCAAAGGCAGCTCAGAGGGAGAACAAAATGACAAGTGCACAGGAAGGAATGTGAAGTGTCTCTGAGCTTTCAGCTATTAACTGAGGGTTTCAGCAGTGTGGGGAATGGAGCTTTACACAAACATCCTTGCAATGCACCAGCAAACCTCTCTGCTCTCACATTGGTAAGTGCTAATTGAACTGGAGAGAACATTTACAGCAGTGCAATGATGAGCCAAAAATCACTGTCTGCCTATTTAGCAGCATTACACACTGACATAAGGGAGGTTTATAACCTTGAGGAGGAGTAGTTTGCTAAAATGTATTGATATTTGCAGTGTTCACATTAAAATATCAGATTGAGTGACTTTCCTTCACAAAATGTAGATGTATAAATATCTTGAAAGGCAATTTCCACCACCTCTGTGGTCTAGTCACCAAAAATGTATCAGTGACTAATTTCATATAAAGCAGAAGGTAAATAGGAAGTCATTGCAAAGTAGAAGGTCAAAAAAGTGCATTAAGATGTGAATATTAACTTGCCAATCTGAATATAAATGCTTGACTCAATGGTCTGTTTGGTGTTTAGGCTTCATCCATCCACCACCATCTGCAATCCCTAATACAGGCAATGAAAAGAACTGCAAGAACATTGTATCTATTTTAAAATTGTTTTGATTATTGAGAAAAATTAATTTAGTACTTTCAGCACACAAGTATATTACCTTTCTACTAACAGCTAACAATAAATTATGGAAGGTTTTCACCTATGCTATCTCTACTTTTCCACATGTCTGTGGAGAGGAGGAACTGTGCTTCAGCCTCATTAAATAAACAGCTGAAAACACAGAAACTGGGTTTGTACAGGTTTGCTTGAGAAACTTCTGGGTGTCCAGGAGAAATGGATTTCTGTATATCTCATGAAATATGTATGACCATAGTACCATTGCCCCACGAAACAGCCTTGCACAGGAAACTATGACAAAGACCAAGATCAATATTTTCTGATAGAATGGCTCACACCAGTTTAAATGCAAACCTGAGAAAAGCTCTCTCAAAGTCACAGTATTTTTTAAAATTTTGCTAAAAAGTGTTGACTTTTCATAGACACCAAAGCAACAAGCATATAGGCTGGGTTTTGTGCCATCACAAAGATAAAACATCACCTCTGAAACGTAACCTATGCACATCACATCCCATCTTCAGTATCTTCTGCACAGATGGTACAAAAATGTGTGGTACCTTCCCAGTGAACCTGTTCTAGAGAGCAGAACTGGGCTCCTTCTATAAATGTCTGTGGGGGAAAAACCCACCCATGCTTCAAAACTTCCTGCTTAGTCTTTTCAGTTATTTATAAACACATACTATTAAACCTTGTGAGACTGGTAGGCTAATCTGGCAGACCAGTTATATCATAATTACAATATTATTCCCAAGAAATAATGGCTTCATGACTTCTGGTATGGGAAAGTCTTAACTACAAGCTAAGCAAGTTGTGAGGTTTACAGCATTTCCTTTAGGCAAGGACTGCCCAGATACACAAATCCATGCCAAAATTCTTGGTTTTATGATGGTACTTGAAGCTTCTCTCCTAGCTCATTTCCAAAGAGCCTGTGTAGGTTTCTGACACAGGCTGTTCACTTTTTAAGCTGATAGGTCAGATCATTGACTAGATTTGCATTTTAACACTAAACCATTCACTCATTCCTACAACCAGTTTCTGTGATTAGTGACTAGGATGTCTGAATCCCAGGAAACTCAGACCCACTCCTCCAATCCACAAAAAAAGTTTCCCACATAAGTTAGAGCAAGAGATTCAACTTCCTTGCACCTAAAAAGGAACAGGTAATATATTTTCTGTCACATCAAAACATGAGAACAGACATAGCAAATATCCAAAAGTGCCTAAATGCAACAGCATTTAGAAATTAACAAATCCTGCCATGAGTCCACATAACAAAAAAACCCCAAACAAACACCTAGAAAGCAAATTAATAAAATTAATTAATAAGACTCTACTCAGTACATCAGGTGATATTTTTTGTAAGCTACATCCTGTGTTCTGCAAAACCCCCCTTTTTTCACATAAATGACTGAAAATAAACGACTGACATTACCTGCATCTTCCAAAAAATACTGCACAGCCATCAGCACCTTCCCCTGAGGCTGAAGGTCAAGCTGTGGAAAGAAAGATAGCAACAGTGAAGAGTGTGGGTGACTGCATCTCTCAGGAATTTAAACAGCTCTTCCTAGGGTATCAAAGTAGACTATTCAATAACTATTTGATTATAATCCTCTTCCATATCTCACTATTGCAGCTGAGTCAGGGGCTTTTCCTCTCTTGCTGTTGCTCGTGTGCTGCATTGCTTTGATGTGTCCCCAGGAGTTCAGCACAGTCAGAGTTCACATTGTTTGCTCATGTCCCTTTCCCGTGTCTGCAAAGGAGTTTGTTGGCTTCTGTTTTTACTGTTAGTAAACTCAATCTGCACAGGAACCCAGTTTTAAAAGATGTCTATACAATCCTTTATATGTTTATTGAGAGTACAAACCAGAGTGATATCAAATGCTGTTGCTGGCAATGAAATAAAGTGGTATAATCAAAATTTATTTTCCTTTCCTCCTCAAAATCATTACACATGGTTTCTGTGGCAAATTCTACAGACCAGCAAAAAAAAAAAAGTGCCTTTTAAGCCAATAGCTGAGGTCAGTTCCTGTGCTCAGAAAGCAGCCACTAACTCTTAAACTGCTGCCTTCATAAAAGATAAGAAACTCTTAACCATGTAGGAGTGACTCAATCTTCACTTCAGCACAGAGCAAAGTACCCTTGGGTTACACTAAATACAACTTGGGATGAAAAATCCAGTCCCCAGACAAAACCAAACCACAGTTACATTAGATACAGCCATGAACGTATCCCCACAAATCCCATCATCCTACTGGGATAATGAGTGAGTTCATTTCTAAGGCAGTTGTCTGACACTCAACATTTGCCCAGCAAAGTTTACAGAAGGCCAAGACCTCAGTTGCAGCTACTAATGCCAGGCTGTCCCTCCACACACAAAAATAACCTCAGAGGCTCTGCTGAGTGGTCTCTGCTGGCCATGATGCCCTGTCCAAGTCATGACAGGTTGTACTGACAAAGTTTAACACTGATGATGGCAATGTGGTACCCATTCTACGGACACTGAGCAGAGGATTTGAGACCACTGAACTGGCTAAAACTCATCACTATTAGCTTTTACTCTTCTGAATAATTGTTCTTGTCATAGAAATCAAGCTAAGATGTGGAAAAAAACCCAGAGTGTAACAGGTGAATACAAATTAGAGAGATTCAACTGACCTAGGAAAATCTGTAAGCCTAAAAGACACAAGCCATTCATACAGCTTAAAAGAAACAAAACTAGGTTGGCAATTTTGAGGAATGAATCTTTTTCCTTACCCAGAACTCTGCTTTGCCATTGCCTTTCTTGCACCGTTCTGCCAGCACTGACACACCCACAGTCACTTCAGACAGTGGCTCTTCTGCTGCTTTCATCAGCACAATCTGGATCACCCGGCCCTCGTAAATGTGGGCATCAAAAGTTGATTTCCATTCAGGATACATGGTGGGCTTCTTCTGAACCAGAGTTTTTCCTCTCTCTGAAAGCCACAAAAAAAAAAGAACAGGAACTGTAAAATGTATATAGACCTAGTGTTTAAACTCAACAAAATAAAAGAGGGAATACTTGTGCTGAAACTAAAAGCAGTACTGAAACCACTTTAACTGTTAAACTTTAAAGAAGTTAAACCACTTTAAACTTCTTTAACTGTTAAACAAGTTAACAAGTTGTTCTTCTTAAACAAGTTAACCTTCTCTAACTGTTGTTGGAACAAGGTTTAAATACTCAGTTCAAAAGTTCATGACATGGAAGGCAAAGCCCACCCTGATGGACATGCAAAGGCAGTGAAGGGGTTAACATGGAGCCAGAGAGCAGGAGGGACAAACCCCAACGTGGAACTCATCAGCTGGTTGAGTCAGTCACAACCTGACAGGGAATACTTGCATGGCTCCATCCTGGTATAAATCCCCTCTGATCATCACGAATACCTACTGCTGTAAGATAAATTAAGATAAACCTCACACTGACCCAGTTTAAATTGAAACCAGTGTCTGAGAGATGAAAGGCTTCACGTGTCATTAACCTACTTCCAAGTTATCCCAACATTTCACTTGTATTCGTAAGTCACTCTCTTTTGCATTGTACTCTACCATGACTGCTACTTTTTAAAGGATATTTCAGGGCCTTATCTGTCCTCTGTAGTACTTGCAGACCTTGTGTAGTTAAGGAATAATAAAAAAGCTAAAATGACCTCAAAAAATGTCCTTTTCTCTCCTCCTTTTTACTTTGGTTTCCTTTTAGAGCATCTCAGCACACTCCTTTGTTAGGAGTTTTACAGTGCTGCACTATTCTTAACAGATGGATTTTTTTTCCTTTTTGCCAAGAAAAGCTGGATGATGCTTGAAGTCCCTTCCAGCCTGGTATTCTAGGATTCTAATGCACAGCTTCAGTCTCTCTTGCTACCCATTAAACTGATTTCTTCCTGTCCATATCATGGACACAGAAAACAGCCAGTGACTGCACAGTCTATGACAAGCTTTGGCACATTTCTACATCTGGGTCTCTAAGTCCCATCAACACATCCAAAGTGATGCTGCCTCCTAAGAAACCACATCCAACTCTTCACTGTGACTCTGGGACACAGTGCTACCTCTCAGTTTTTCTCTGACTTGCTGCCAAGCCAATTATTCTCCATTTGTGCCCAGGTAACCGAATACCATTTTCTGCATTCTACACAATTTCTGCTATTTATCAAGGTCTTTTTTTTTTGGAGTAGAAGTGCTCTCTAAGTGCCTCTCCAGCTCTGAATGATCTATTTGCTGTTATGATGTCAAGGCAGCAATAAAGCAGATTAAATAGTTGGACCCTTCCCCAGGAAGCTGCAGTGTGGTCTGTTAGATACTTAATATTTTTCAAATCTTCCTGGAAACTCAAGGCAAAGTCAGAGTTCATTCATTAAGAGCTTGCTGGATGCACTCCACTCAGCTGTGCTGAGCTCTGCAGACAAGCACAGGGAATGGTGTCCCTGCACTGCTTTCTTAGGGAATGCCTGCCAGCAGCAGCACTGGGAGTTACAGCTGGGACACAGCCCTGAGCCACGTGCCAAAGGACATTCCAAAACGCTCAGAAATGGCCACCTGAGGACCTCTCCAGTGCAAACCAAACCTGAGCATTCCTCCTCTACTCAGTCAAAAGCTTTTCTCTTGAATTTGAGGCACTGTGCAGACAGAAGGCTCAAGCCCTTCACAGTGCAAACCTACTTCCAGAGCCCTGTTCTATGAAAAAACTTGAAAATATTGTCACAGAATCACCGAATTGTTTGGGTTGGAAAAGACCTTTAATGGCACCACCAAGGCCATCATTAAACCATGTCCCCAAGTGCCACATCTACACATTTATTTAGAGATTATTAGGACAGACTATAAAGGCAAGGAGGGTGATAAAAAGCAGGCTGCACAGCAAGGTTCTTACACTGGTCTGCTTTTTGGATTGCTAAAGCCAGACCCCTTCATCAAAAAGGCACAATTCAGGAGGCATCCCTGGCAATAGGAGAAATTGCATATTTGCAGAGCTTTTGACAGTAATTGAGGGTTTGCAGAAACAGCAGCAGTTTGTAAACAGTTGGTAATACTCTTTATAAGATTCTAAGAAGGGGAAAGAATGATTCCAGTCTGGCCACAGGCCTCTCTCCTCCCTATTCCTGTGTCCCAGTTAATATCTGTTTGATCAGTCAACTCTATACATTTTTACCCTACATAAAACATACAGAAGGTGTCTCAGTTACTGGAAACAGCTTCCAGCCTGGCCATGCTGCTTTTGTAATTAAAATCATACTAATCAAGGTTTTGTCATGGATCACAATCCCTTTCTTCAAATGAACAGTGAAGTGTCAGCAAAGAACAGCCTTCAAGAGCACTGCTCCTGCCTCTGCTGTGTTCAGGCCTCCTTGGCTTCTCTGCTCACACTCCTGACTTCAAAACACGTCACATGTTTGCAAACTGGCTCAATGCCTAATCATTAAGCTCTATGATTTTCCTCTTCCTATACAATAAATTTTTCCTTGATTGTGTTTCAGCATTCACATCCAACAAAAAGCTGTTCCAGATCTTGTCAAACTGACAACAGGAGCATCAGATTATTTTCCTGATTGCTCCAACCACTCACCTCTCCAAGCAGTTCCCTCTCCTCCCCCTTTTTTAGGATGTCAAGGACACATGGAAGCAAAGACTGGGAAATACTGGGACAAGTCTACTTTTCAAAAGCAAATGGCTGGAAAAGAACCAATGGATTTATCTAGATTACTTTAATTTCTCCATGTGTTCTGGCAGCTGCAACACCTTCAACACCATTTCTTCATAGGTTCTCCCAGCAGATTAGGAAACTACTTCTTTGGAGCTTAGTACATTTGCTGGATGACAACACTTTCTTGAAAAGGCACCATGCCTTGTATTTCAAGTTTAAATGCAGTTTTTACCCTCAGCAATAAAGGAAAAGACCAATCATGTTGTGAGGAAGAAGAAACTTCACCCTTTTGTGCACTCTTTGATGTTTTGTGAATCTCTAGAGCCATAGTGCAGGATTAGAGAGCTGCAGTCTAGCCCAATACAGCAATTCCCTCTCAGCCTGTTTGGTTACAGTGGTGTATTCTAGCCAAATGTCACAAATTATAAACCTTTGGACCAGTTTCTGTAAAGATGAGGTCTTTGAAGGCTGAGGGCCTGGTGAGTCACTCAGTCTGTTCAATTGGAGAAGACTGAGGGGAGACCTCATTGCAGTTACAGCTTCCTCATGAGGGGAAGGGGGGGCAGGCACTGATCCCTGCTCTTTGGTGACCAGTGACAGGACCTGAGGGAATGGCCTGAATCTGTGTCAGGGCAGGTTTAAGTTGGATATTAGAAAAAGGTTCCTGCCGGAGGGTGGTGGGGCACTGAAGAGTCTCCCCAGGGAATGGGCACAGCCCCAAGGCTGGCAGAGCTCCAGGAGCATTTGGACAGCTCTCTCAGGCACAGGGTGTGACTTTTGGGGATGGTTCCATGCAGGGCCAGGAGTTGGACTCAATGATCCTTGAGGGTCCCTTCCAGCACAGCTCATTCTGTGTTTCTGTGCTAAGAGGACTTTTGGTGTGAGTCATTTCAAGGAAACAATTCAGACAAAATACCTCAGCTACTACAACAATAACAAACTGCACCTCTCATCATTATCCAACCTCCAAGGCAATAAAGAGCATTTGGTGCTCTGTACTTGAGGACAGTTCTCTCAAACCTGCTGCAGTCCAGCTTCCTGTCCTGCACACCAATAAAGAAGCCTTGCTTTAAAGTGGGGGTAGAGAAAACTGCCATTATTATTTCTCCCATTCCAAAAGAAAAGCTCACATTGAGCTTTTGGCATGACAGGAAGAGAAGGACTCACTGCTATTCACAGATTAAGGAGGATGACAGTATTTCTCAAAAATTTACTGATATTCAGAAAAGCATCCCCATTTGTAATCTCACCTGTAGTCAGAGCTTCCTTCATTTTGATGGCACAGAAAGGCTGTAGTTGTTCTCCTTGATTCTGTACAGGTCCCAGCTCAAATGAGTTGAAAGATATCCGTAAAAAGGGGGCCATTGCTCAGGAAGATACACAACCTGTGTGGAAAGAAAGAAAGAAAGAAAAATCACAGAGGAAAAGACCTGGTCTGAAACATGTAATACAGAGACACATTTCTCAGCAGCCATCAGAGCTTCTAATTGAAGCTACAATCACATGGCTTCCATTCCTGTACTGCTTTCAGGTGGCAGTTCACAAATCCTAGGAAGCATCCAGAGCTAGTGATCCAACCTGTGACCCTCCAGACCTGCACATGCCAGGCAAAGAGAAGAGGGACAGGTGGAAAAAGCTCCAGACACTACTGTGTCACCCATTTTAAAATGTCAGGAATTACAAGAATTCAAAACACGTGTAATTGCTAAGTCAGCAAACAGGTGTCTCATTACAGTCTTCCCCCATTTTTAAGAGTCCTTGAATTTAGAGCAGATTTCAGTTTACAACTCACAGCACCTTCAGCAATGGAGTTTGTCCTGTATGACACATCATTTTGTGACACAAAAAGGATTTATGCAAAGGCTAAGAGAAAAGAGGCATTTGAGAGAAAAGCAATGCTAGTGCATTTGGAGAATGAGGGATAAGGAAGGAAGAGATAACAAGGTAACAGGAAGAGATGGTGGAAAAGAATTTAAGACTTGAAACTGGGCTGAGCTGGCCTTTTGACTGTAGACTGTCAACCAGCTCAGTCAAACAGCACCAGGACGAACATTTCAAGCAATCTTGCACATGCTGGCATTTTTTAATGTAATGACATCGACCTGAGAAACAATTAACATTTCTCTTCTATTTCTTAAGGCCCTTACAGTCATGTAGATAAAAGACTGAAATCAAGTCTCTGCAGCAAGACAGCACATAGCTCCTGACAGCAGCATTTGCACATCTCACATTCTCCTCACGTGGGGACCATTTTCAAAAAATGGAAAAATTTTATGACTGACTTTTATTGAGCTAGATTTTTTTAAACTGTTTTCCCACTTTCTTTCTGTAGAGTAAAACAAGAGTAAGAGTCAGAAAGCAAGTTTAGGATTACTTGGCACCACTGCTTATCCCCCTGAAGAACAGAAAGCCATGACTATAATTCTCATTCACGCAGACTCACAATAAAGCAATAACCTTCCCACACTAATCCACTGCTTATTGCAGCTTGGGGCACCATTTGATGAGAGTGAAGATTGAGGTGACCTCACAAAGAAAGAAAAATAGACAGCTTTTATAAAAATTAACAAATACCATCTGACAGCTCACTTTCACAAACACAACTTAAGCACAATGCTCATCAAGAGTTTTAATGAGGAACATATTTCAGCTGCTCACGAGACCCTGTGCTCACTGTGTTCAGAACTACACCCCAGTGATCAGCTACAGGGCTTGCCAACAGCAGATCACATATCACTACTACTCAACATGGATGTAAAAGAAACCAGATTTCAGCCTTGTTCACCTCTGGGAAACAGCTCTAAGACTCAGTGCAGTGAGGCCACAGGTAGAAACAAGCTGGGTAGGTCAACGTGTAGCTCCCACAGGAAGGTTTGTTTAACACAGTCACAGGAGAATTCTGCTGTAAGGGACAGCCCAGCAAGAAGTCACGATTTCCAGTAAGCCTGTGACTATTTGAACAAAAAATTGGAAAGCACTGACAAAGCTAAACTAACAATTGCACTGACTTCACTCAGCCTACATGACTCAAGCCGATGTTAGTCCTGAGACAGAACACATGGATTTACAACTTAGTTTTTTATCTCCAAGTTATCAGATACAATAAAAACAGTTACAGTGCATACACATTTTGAGTAATTCCACCATCTTTCTCATTTCCAATGGCCAAATACATTTGGATGCCATAATTTCATCTCTCCTTCATGGTTTTGAATATGGTTATTTGCTGTAGTTTCATTGTACTCTGCTTCAGTGCATCTCCAATGCTCTCTTCTCACTCAGAAATGCTACACACAAGCAATTCAGCAGTTAGGAGAAAACACCAATATCCCAGAGTTTTTGATGATATTCAAAGTGCAAGGTCACAGTGGAAACCAGAAGATAACTGTTTGCTTTTACATTTAACAACAGCTTATAAAGAGTCCAAACAATCTCAGCAGCTGCCTGCTCTTGCCAAGTTTCTCCACTCCTACACGTTGTGCTTTTTTCACAGAAGTAGAGATCTTAAATGCCTGCATGCAAACTTCACTGTATGTTGTAGACTATGTTGTGACAGAGAGAGGTTAAGTGAGAAAGGGGGATTTGGATTTGCTCCTCAAATACATTTTCTGATCCTTTCCTATGCTAAGATGTACCATGAGATAGTTGACAAGTATCAGCTGCACTGCTGTAAACAAAAACATACCCCACTAAAACTGTTTTTGGCAGTGAAACTCAGTGAAAGAGATTAATTTTAAATCAACAAAGTTTCTCAAAATCCCTGCTGAGTACACTCATGTGAGAACACATTTGAGAAGGAAAGACACTGAAAGCAGCACACAGGCTTTGCTTGTTGCATTTTAGACAAGAGTCCACCTCTAGTCTCTGACTGTTACCAAAGTGACAGCACAAGTGCTGATTCTTGTTTTAAGGGCTGTGTCTGTCAAAAACTGAAACTGCAGCAAAACACCCGCTTTGAATTGAGGGAGATTGTAAAATCCACTCACATAATCTGCATTGCAGCTATGAAGTATTAAAGCCAAACTGTTTTCCCTAAAGGGCAAGATTTTATCCAAACCAAATGGTGGAAAAACTGAGATGTGAAGTCCAAGAATGCTCCAAGTCTAAATGACAGGTTCAATATCTCAAACAGTTTCAAAGTCAATCTGAAAAAAAACCAAACCAAAACAAAAAAACAAAGGGAAAAATATTCCAGTAACATTACTCCATATGAAGTACCTGGTGGTGGCCACAGTGGTCTAGAGCACACCATCAGATGCTGTCCTGCACAACATTCACTTTGTCCAGGATCCCTGACCACCTCTAATCCAAACTAAAGCCATGTTCTATGCTGTCTGGGACAGATTCTGCAAAATGCACAGTATTTTCCATGGAGCTTTAAAATTGAGAGCTTTTGATTATTAAGTATGGAAAGAAACCCAACAGTGTTATTATCAACTACAGACAGAGAGAGAGGGGGAAAACTGGAAACATCTTCACATCGTCCATGTCAACACCTGCCAGATGAACAAATGTTCAATTTTCACTGATGTGTTTGTAACATGTGGTTTTAAAGAAAGCAAATTAAAATCTTAAATATTCTGAGGAGAATTTTATCAAGATTTGCTGGCACAAAATTCAGATTAGATCGAAAACCTTCTCGACAGAGACCAAAGGGACAAAGGGTGAATCCTGCAGTTTCTCTCCTTCCAACAGCGCCCAGCTCTCAGGGGCTGCAGCGAAGGCAGCAGTGCTTGCCAGGGTGTCTTTTGTTACTGTAATTCTGCCTTGTTATAAACAGTGAGGACAAGCCAGCCCCAGCACAGCCCAGGAACAAAGACACAGTTGTAACTTCTACACAAAGCAGGAAGGCACATCAAAGCAGTGGATGCTCTGGAGGAAACACTGACACCAGAGCACTGAAGAGACTAAAAATCAATGGGCCCCAAACAGAGCCAGGCTGTTCCATCACTGATAAGGACCATACATCCAAGAGAAATACAACTGAGAAAACTCCCCTGCTGGTTTGTGCCTCTGATTTCCTTGTATTCGTCTGTGAAACATTTTGCAGAGGGATGTAAAGCTGCAACACACCACGGCTGTTCCCTGCTGTCTCACAGAACTGCTGTGGGTGCCATGAAATGCCTGATTCCTGCTTAGCTCCTTGCTGGGGCTGCCTCCAGGGCCACACAACTGCTCTGGGAATCACCAACAGCACCACTCACAGCTGACCTGCGCATTTTTCATTCTTCCCTGAAAAGTTAAAGCAGTAACTTCTTTTTCTTCTTTAAGATGCAAAAATATCGATTATATCCAAACTTTTTTATGCAAGGGTTTCCTGTCCTCTATTCTGGCAACGGACAAGAAAGACAGCAACAAATTACTGTCCAATTTATTGCCCCCACAGCACTCCCAAACACACAAACAAGGTTCTCTGTGGTCTTTGAGTACAGCCTGCAAAGGTGATTATGCTGCTTGCATGGCAATCATACAAAGAAAGCCTGCAAATAAAGATGCTGGAAGAGTGATTAGCGTCCTTCACCTGTGCAGACTGTGGGTTTTTATTGTTCCCATGTCTGACACTCCACTCTCCCCGCACTTGTATTCTTTCAGGTGATGACCCAAGAGAGGAAACCAGCATCTGTGCTGTAGGACAATCCACTGAACCAAAGGAATGTGGTATTAACCACTGCCTACATTGGAGGATTAGTCTAGAGAGAGTTTTTACAGGTTCTGCTGCAAGCCCTGGCCTTTATTTGATGCTCTGTAGGTAAAAGTCAATCTGAAAATGAAGTCCATTCACAAGAGGCTTATTATATTTGCTCTTATGAACTTGGTCAAAAAGATCCATAGCAGCAGCCTTTATCAGCTGGACTTCCCTAGGCACTACTGCTACCAAAATAAACCCTAAAAAAACATATCCAACCTCAAATCACTTCACATCGTGATGCTGAACACTCACAGCCACCAGGGATGACAAAACACCCCATTATCCTCAGGTGCTGCTCTGAAAGCTTAAAATCCACAGAGGGCTTAAAAAGTGCTCTCCACAAAACAGGGTTAAATTGACATATTGCATGTAGGTCCCTGCAAAGGGAAAAAAAAAAAAAAAGAGAATTCTCCAAAAATACTGCCCCTGCAGCATCACTTGTGCTTTTATTTAGGTTTAGCCATTTATCATTTAGGTTTAGCCATTAAGATACAGCTATCTCCTATGAATGGTTTAATTTAGAAATTAGAATTGTGACACTGTACTCATGAAAGCAAAATATATGCACTCGGTGATATTTAATAAGTGCAGTTATCTTCAGAAAGACAAGGATAAAAAAGGCATTTTTAAATCAGCCCAACAGCCCAATCAAGTAGAATTCTGAAGTAATAGTTGTAAAACTGTGTATCTTCATAAAATGTTTTAAAATAATTACACAACTTTATGCAAAGTAAGAAAAGACAACAAAAAATTTAACTCACAATTCAATTTACTTCCTGTTAAGCTTACTGCAAATGATTTTTTTTTCTGGTTCATAATTTCAAAATGACAGTTCATACACTGAAGTCCAGTGTAAATGATGCAAATTTGGATGGTTATTTTGTCTTTGTTTTAAAATAGTACAAGTAGAGTGGCTCAGAGTCCAAAGCTTAGCTTGGAAAAAGTGTAATTACCATTTTCTTCCCTTCCTCCCCCAAGTAAATTTTCTTTCAGATACTTCTGCTTTTGCTGGGTTAGGCCAAGTCCAGAAACAGAAACAATTACCTAACAACATCTGTCACTGTGTTGCAACAGTCTGGAGAAGAATTCATCCAGATAAACCATGTAGCAAGAGATGTTCTGTGGTTTCATCCCACTTGGCCAGAAGCAGGGATATTTCCAAGTTTCCACACTTTTTTGCATGCTCAGCAGTCCCCAAACTGCCCAGATTTGTGGCTGCTGTCTAAATTGCTGGTATTTCCCCAACACCCTTCAAGGCAAAAATAATTATTGGTATTTCCCCTTATCATTACAATGAGAAGCTTTTCAAAATACGAGCACCAGAAATGTTCTTCTCAACAGGGAAACTCTTTCAGTCTCGGCAGCACAAACTCCTGGAAGCTCAAGGGGATGCAGATTGAGGGGGGATGCAGACTGGAGGCAAGCAGGAGGTAAAGCAGACCTGATTTGGGGAGCTTTTAGGAAGACACAAAGCCCAATTTACTTGAGCCTAGGATAACATGATTAGCTCAGTAACAAGAGCTGACTCTTCTTAAAGTGGTTTCAAGGACATTGAGGGTGAAAAATCTGGATTTTACATTCAAAGATCAGAAAGTTGAGGAAATAGTGGACTCTGAAATAGGCAGCAGGCCAGGCTGTCACACAGTGTATGCTCCAAGATAAAAACAGCATTTTACACCAAACGTCCTGTTTTTGGAAATGGAGAACGAACACTTGGAGGAACAAAGTTGGCTTTTCCAATATTCCACAACCACTGCTTGGTGGAGAGAAGGGGGAAGTACTGTCAGCTGTTTTTTCTTTAGAAGTGCATAAGAAATACCCATGTAAATATTTTTTTTTTTTTTTAAGAGTCCCGAGTCCTCCTTCCTCTGTGAATACACAGAACTAAACATGAAAACACTACAGGCCACTGTTTGTCAACACTGCCAAAATCAAGCTTGAAACAAAAGTGCAAATGAATCCCCTTCCGTAATTTCAAACCCAAACATCAGACATTAGAAACATGCAAGAGAAGAAAGTCTGCCTGAAGCCCAAAGACTTTGTCAATTATTTCTGATAGCACAAGCTGGTATCACTTGCTAAGTACAGCTGAAACAACATTTTGGAAGGATTAATACAACGGGGCTGGCTGGACAGACTCACATGAGGCTCCAGGTGAATGAACAATTCACTAATATCAAATCACACCCTGAAATGGGAGCATGTCCAAAATATTTTTATAGGAGGTAAACCATGGCTTTCCTCTATGCAATGCATAATTTAGGTCTAATTAGGAAGCTTTTTTTTCTTTGGCACGGAGAATAAGGAGAGGCTGAGGTTTTTTCCCTGCAATTACGTAACACAATCCCTTCCACATGAGAGGAAACAAAACTATTCTGTGAAAGGGATGAAGTTACACTTCTCTATAATAATACAGCCTGTAGCCAAGCTCTACACCAGGTCTGGCTGTGTGTCATTGAAGAGGGCACTGGAGGAGCTGTGCTGAGTCTGAGCCCCTGAGCAGCTCCCAGCTCTCACTTCCCCAACAATGGTCAAGAAATTGGGCAGTTTTCAGTCAGCATGCCTGAACTGCAAAACTGCACATCAAGTTCATCACGTGAATAGGAGTTCTCCAGAGGAAGCACGCCATTCTGCAAAAGGCTTCATAGACTTTTTTGTAACAACCAGTACATCAGGACAGCTGAGCTACTCACAGCTTTCAGAAGGACCAAACCAAAGGAAAATGGCCAAAGAAAATCCAATGTACAGTAACTGTTTAGGTACCACCATAACCAAGTGGACAGGGATCCACATTCAGGCATATTCCAGTCACATATTTCCCCTCTAACAGAGGAGATATATGCCAAGCCCATCCTCCAGTTCATTCTTGATTAATTATCTAGAATCTGCTATAACATCCAAGATTTTCCGGCCTTTCAGTGTCTAAAGGAGCTCCAAAAGAGCTGAAGAGGGACTTTGGATAAGGGCCTGGAAGGACAGGACAGGGGGAATGGCTGCCCACTGCCAGAGGGCAGGGTGAGACTGGATATTAGGAAGGAATTCTTGGCTGGGAGAGTGGGGAGGCCCTGGCACAGGGTGCTCAGAGAAGCTGTGGCTGCCCCTGGATCCCTGGAAGGGTCCAAGACCAGGCTGGATGGGGCTTGGAGCAGCCTGGGACAGTGGAAGGTGTCTGGGCCTAAGGCAGGGGGTTGGAACCGGTTGAGCTTTAAGGTCCCTTCCAATCGAAACCCTTCCAGAATTCTGTGATTTTCTGCTCAATTATAAGATTTCTGGAAATTGAGATGTATTTCCCAGAAAGAATAATAGATAATGTCAAGAACATATTTTCAAACCAAACAGAAAACTCTGCCTTTCTCTTCAAAACACTGGAGGGGTTTTATGTTTGAGTAGTTTTTTTGTATTTTCCACTGAAAAAGCCAAATACCATGAAGATAGTAAGTCAATTACAGTTTATGATAAAAAGGAATTTTTAATCTGTCTTATTTTAAATGTACTGAGTTAATGAGTCTACGTGAACCATGAAGAGGGAAAACATAGAAATAAAGAAGCTGGACATTCAACAGAATTGCAAAATATACCTTCTAAAACATTGCAGTAAGAAAACAATTTTAGTTTGCTCTTTTGAAAACATCAGCAGATCATGCAGTCTAAGTGCCTCTCAAAGTGCACAAGCCTCCAAGCAGAAATTTATCCTACTGCCAGCACTTATGACCTAATCCTCCAAGTATCTGGAAAACCAGAATGTTCATTAGCTGAGAGAACTGTATCATCATTCACACACGCTGGAAAGCTGCTGCTCAGATAACCTCGTCAGAGGGAACACAATTCAGCCCATGGATATGACCAAGGCTTTTAAACTACAAGGGTGCAGAAGTTATGAACCAGAAGTTTTGCTCATTAACTGTGTATGGAGTTGTAGGAACAGATCCAGTCCACCCCCCTGACTGCATCTGGCATTACTGGGGTTGTTTGGTTTGTTTTTTTTGAGATGACCTTGAGGGTCCCTTCCAACCCAAACCATTCTGTGTTTCCAAGCCTGTGGATCTGCCTTTCTGAGCACGATGCTCCTCTTGCTATTTCCTGGTACTCAGAGGCTGCTCAGGGCAGGTAGGAATCATCCTTGTATTCTTTTGTTCTGATTGTTTCGTTACTGGGAATGTGAAAGCCAAAAACCACAAAAGAAATTTAATAACCAATCTTACTCAATTTAATCAAGACCTTTTCCTATGGTTTATAGACTGAAAATAAACAGTGAAGCTGTACATGCACCACTACCTGTGATTCTGTGATCTCTTGCAATGAAGAGAGAAAATAAGCACAGCTCTGTTCCACTGAGGGTGTACAGGGTGATGCTAAACAGTGAATGGCCACAGGGGTTGATAAGGAGAAACTGGGAAGAAGCAAACATAACCAAAACTTGTTTTTAATTAATACAGCATTACTCCTGCTGTAATTTAAAAGTTCAGCCTTCAACCTGCAAAAAGAGAAAAGAAAATGGAACCACAAATGATTTTTAACTGTCCCCTCCCCTCTGAATCACCTGCTGGAAGAAATGAGCATATACAGCCCTACAGCAGACCTGGCATTCCCAAAAATACAGCGAACAAACACAACTCATTAACAGCAAGCTGAATTTAGGCATAACGAGATCTTCAGAGAAATTTGGGTTACTTAAAGGTAGCACAGAGTTTGCATAACAGGTTGTAAACTCAGGGTGAGATGCACAATTTAATACCATTTAAAATTTCTTCTTTTTTTTTTAATCCTCCCAATAAGAAGTTAACAGCTAGCGTTTATTTTTTTGCCTTTTCCTGAGTTTTGTGGTTTAAACATATAAACTCCACACTGATGGATCTAAACACTTAGGATTTGTGTCTGCTAATAGCCATATTGAATGATTTTCCAGTAAATGAATAAAAACATATCATTTTTGTACCCTTATGAAGAAAATCTTTCAGCATTGAAATGTCTGGAACACAAGACAGTAAATGAGAAAGAAAAAGCTAAACAAAAATCCCTGGAGCTTCTGATAAGCCAGAACCTTGTTTGTAAAGACAGCCATGTCAGGACATGCTCAACTATTTTAGGTTTTGAGAGCATAAGAAGTTGTGTGGCCTGGATGCTGTCAGGAACACTCTCTGGGCACCTTCTAGAAATGTTATTCCTAATTCCTGAAGGATTCACATTTCTGGACAGTGCAAATGAAATTATTAAGTGTGTACTGTTTACGATGGCTTTTTCCAGCTTCCACTCCAGTGCTCATCCTACTGAAAACTGGAGAATCACTTAAAAATGAGCATTTTGCTTTTCATATGCAAAGCACTACACACACAGAAACACAAACCAAACACCCAAGAACTTCACTTCGCAACACTGCAAGTCAGCACCTGTTTTGTTACTTTATTGGGTCATTGCACTGATGAACACGTTGGTAAACAAGACACAGACTTCATTACTTGCCTAAAAAAATACTTTCAGGAAGATATGTGCAACTGACTTGTATCTACAGATTATCCAAAAAGGAACTGAAGACAAAGCCTTTGATTACAGTTGTACTCCCATTTTAAAATTTCTTCTACAGTGTTCAATGATTTAAGCAACAGAGTGTTCAATGATTTTCCTACAGACAAGCTTTCCTGGCTCATTATGGCCTCTCACTTTCTCCATCACTAAATGGGTAAATGAGTTAAAGTCTTGGTCACTTTCCCTGCACCTTCCAACTATTTCTGACTTTTTTTATTGCATGTGTTTCTTCTGCCATAGAAGTGCTTCTTTGCAATAACTTTTATAGCAACATTTTTTGCTAGAAATGACACGTCCTAATGTCCAGCTGTTATTATTCTAATAACAGCTAATTTTTGCTAGAAATGACACGTCCTATCCCAGCTTTCCAACCACGCTGGGATACTGGGGGTGACAGCAGGCTGGGGGGTTTTGCTGTGAGATCATTCACAGAAATGATGAATGGGGCATGGGACGCTGCTGCCACAGAAAAGCTCTGGAGGAAAACCAAACAGCTGTAAATCCCCAGAGCTCCTGAGGCAGTAGCACACACCATTGGCACAATGCTCTTCCCAACCCTTCCAGTGTTTTAAAGGGGACAGGGAGGTCATGGAGTGAAGCTCACAGGAACCAGAACGCTCCCAAATGCAAATGTTCCTCCATGGAAAGATTGCTTGTCCCCAGGCAGCCGAGTGGGAAATTCTCTTTCCACATGGTCTCATTTGTTTGAGTAGATCTACCCTTAATGGTCTGCCCAGTTCTGCCTCCAAATCTTTCCTCTGTGAATTCGTGCTATCCACACTGCCTTGATTCCTTCCCTTCTCCAATGCCAAGAGGCTCTTCACGCTGCTTACTATGCAGCTTGCTTAATTATAATTACCCTGGCATTTTGTGTGTCTGAAATACCTTTCACTTGCACAAAGCAGAAAATGAGTGAGTACTTAGTGCTGGCCAGGAGCTCTCCTGGTGTTTACAGCAAACCCAGCACAAATTAGCCCAGGAAGATTCCTTTCTGCCTCGTGGTTTACAGCACTCAGCACTCCCCGGGCCACAAGATGCTGGCTTTTCCCCACAGGTCTGGATATTTGCTTCTACTACAGCACTAAGTACATAAATCCTGGTCTAAATGCTGGTGTTTTTCCATATTAGCAATTACTGCTGAACCCACAGACACGTTTTGTGACCAGGACTGAGAAGCAATTCACACAAGTAAGAAGTAAATAGATGGCCATAACCCACTTCTTACAAAACGTTAGTCCACATCTTGGATAATTTGAGAGTCTCCAGTACTGAGTAAACAGAAGTTAAATCAACTTCAGCCCAATGAATTACAGCTTTGTGGGAAAGAGCTGCAGACAGCTACATTTCCAGTCCTTAATAGACAACCCCATTCTGCCCCTGTGGGACTATTAAAAAATTAAAACATTTACTCAGACCTGAAAAACAGATACATTGAAAAAATGTATTTGCTTGTATTTTGAAGATGCTTAATTAAAAAGTGGTCTGGTAAATACAATTTTATGCTTCTATGATGTACCTCCTTGTCCCAGATGCAGTTTTCCAAGTAGAGCATTAACGTTTTCTTAACTGCTCTAAAACTAAATCCATCTCTGAAAATGAAGTTATGAAACCTATTTCTGACAGAAAATCAGCACTTAAAATTCATCTGAGGAGATATCAAAGGAGGAAAAAACCTCACAATTCTCCTGCAGTTCTCAGCACCCCACCTTCACCTAAGATGTGCACTGAGAAACTGCATCAGGCCAGATGTGCAAATACATAGCACACACATAAAGATCAGATATCCTGAGGAAGGAGAACAATTTTCATAATGATCTCCTCTCATTAACATTTTGTTCCACCAAAGCAGTAGGGCTTTTTAAAATTTTAAAAAGTTAGGAAGAAAATATGCATAAAGCCATCTTGATTTCCAACATATGTCAATTGGATAAGTAAAGTTTGATATAATCTGGATTACCAGACATATAAAACTACTTAGAGCACCTCCCCCACCAAAAGGGAAAATTGAACTTCCATATCTTATGTAAGTGAAACTGAGGAAAGTTTCCAGTATAACTGGAAATATTGGAAATAGTGTATGTCATGCAGTATTTGCTCAGTGGTAGAACTATTTCCCTTATTTTGTTAGGATTACAGATTATAGTTGACTATAAAATAATACGACATTTTAAGTAACAACTTACACATCTCAAGTAAATCATACAAAACTATTCAAGCTGCTTTCATTTTCTTTTCCAGGGGAGGAGTTGAAAAGGAAAATGGAGAATAAACTCTGTTGCTGAGTTCAGCCATTACCCCCAAAAACGACACAGAAATCTGAACAAGGTTTCAAGTGCAGACCAAGGCCTGCATCTGCCCTACCATTACTTACAGGGTAAAAGGGTGCCTAGAAAATAAAACAAGAGCTTCTCAAAGAAGAAACAGAAAAAAACTGGTGAAGATAGATACTTTCCTGTTATTGCAAGTGACATTTTTGTAGCAATAGCATTCATTTGCAGTGGATGATGAACAGGCAGAAGAACCCACCTGGCATAAGAGAATTAAGACAAATTGAAAATAGTTTCTTTTAAAAAAGTGGTGTTAATCATATTCTTATCAACCCACCTTAATGCATGGAATTGATATCACAGCAAACTGGATTTGTACACTGACCTCTTTCAGAATGCTTAATGTTAGCCACAGGGTGCAGTGCAGTGTAGCTAAACATCAGAATACTTTTAAATTGGGGCATTAGGAGTTACAAGAGTTTAAATCTCTAGTTACTCTGGACTCTGATAAAATCCCCTCATATTGCTACCTCTGAAAGACTCAGATATGACAAGTAACAAATATTACAGGTATTTAGTACAGTTCTGGAGCAGTGTAGTGTAGTGTAGGCACTGCCCAAGAAATAGATTCTTCACCCTCCCCTAAAGTAGATCTGAGTAATTCTCCAGTTTTACTTTCAATCTTTGAACACAAAATCAAAATAGAAGCACTTCAAGCACCAATCTGTACTATTTCATAATCCAAAAACAGTTTAAGAGACTTAAACAGTAGTGGGGTAGAGTTGTTTCCATAGTTTGTAACTAACTCCTAACACCATGTTAAATTTTAGGACAAGCAACTACAATAAATTCTGCCTACAGAAAACATTGTTCAGTTTGGTTTTTCTTGTCAGTAAATATTTTGTGGCTCTTGCTTAATTCAGAATAAACTTTCAGTATGCTCTACAATGGAAACATCAATTTCTGTTCTCTAAACAGAGAATGGTTAGAATCTCTAAACAATTTTCAGTAACAACTTTAAAAGACACAATTTGAACTCTTCCAGCATCTCCTAGTGAAGTTACATGAGCTACACAGAGAAGAAGCCACTCCAGGCAGTTGTATGGAGTTCAGTGGAACACAGTATCACATTTAAGATCTTGGCATGAGAGAGTCAAAAGATCAAGGTTTGGGTTTGTGACCCATTTACTGCTGACCTCCCTTCCCCTGCTCCCTTTTCCTATCACCACCTACCTACTGGAAAGTGAAGCTGCACAAATGGATAATGACAGGCTTGGCTACTTAGGAGCAATACCTCATCATAGCTAAGGATTATCATCTAAAGTCTCAAAGTCTTTTAGCATTTCTTTCAAAAACACTCGACAGAAAGGGTCAATATTATGCTTTCAGCAAGGTGTCAGGATGGCCAGTTACAGGCTCCTAACTGCAATTCAACACATTTCTGAGGCAATGAATGACTGGATTTGTATTCAGAATTTTTCCTCCTGTCCCCTACAGCAAAGAGAATCACGAGTCTTCCTGTAATTTTGGAAAGATGCATTACGCATGCAGGTTAATTAATTTGCTTCCAGGATCAGACAGGGACGAGGCTCTTAGGATTCCTCCTTGATATGAGTAATTCTTGTGGAAACTCCCAACTTCTGTGCTTACTCATAAACCAAGGAGCAAGAGTGCTGAGTAAGGACTCAGAACTGCACAGACAGGTAATCTGCCATTACAAATACTCATTAAAGCACTACACTTACTAAAGCTCCCTTTCAACATCCTTTTTTCAACCTGAATCAAATTTACCAAACTTAATGTCCAAAGGGCATCTCAAGAAGTTTTTAGACTATCTACCCACCTTTGAGGTATATCTTTGTAAAATTTTAAGACTTTTTTTTTCCCTAAAGTTTTTCCTTTTAAGGGCCTTTGAACAAGTGGGATGTTTGAATCAACCTCAAGGAAAATCTGTTGAAGATCTGAAGGGCAGATGAATGTAACTGCATTTTAGTTTGGGATAAGACTACAGGCCAGGCTTGATGTAGATGTCAGTAGCACCTTAAATGACAAGTTCTCAGTTGATATCTTACACAGTGTTATGTGAAACCTATTTTTCCTATAAAACTGTTAACCTGAAAACCCCCAGGTTTCCCCTATAACAAATAATGATAAGTAAACCAAGCTGAATACAAGGAATGGTGGAGGATGGAAATACCCAGGGAAGTGCAAAAGGAGAAAGACTTAAAACAGAAAGACTGAATTTATTCTATTTGATTCTCTTCCTGTTTTTTTACCCATCATTAGCAAGAGTTTCATGCTATTGACTCACCTACCTGTCTAGAGGTTATCCAAAGACAGACCAACGACAAGACCAGCCTTACAACATGTTCATTCTTTTATTCATTCCCTTACACACAAGTGAGGAATCGTTTTGACTAAAGTTTCACAACACTTCAAAACCAAAAAATCCTTTACCTCGAGGAACACTACAGCCCAGGTTCTTTGTTCTTCCTCCTGGTACCAAGGCCCAGCTCACCTCGGTTTCAGGAGGCACCTCTCAAGTAGGAAATAGCAACATTCTTTCAGGTTTCAACATTCACTGGACTCACTACAAATGATGACTGAAACCTCATTTTCGCGTCCAAACATAAACAACAGGGAGAGATTAGACTGCAGAGAAGCAATTGGTGACTTCTGCTACTACAGGGAAGGGTGTTAGTAACCATAAAAGTAGACAAGGCCCCAAGCTGAACTGTACTGTTTTCCTTTGAATCCGATCTTGAATGCACGACGGCCCTGAGAAACCTTTTAACTTCTCTGTTCCTCAGTTTGCTCTAATAAAACAATATATATACACTGGACAAAGTGCTTTAATTGTGAAGACTCACAACAGAAGCTTTAATATTAAAAATAGGATTTGTTAACATCAACTCTCAACTCAATTTCAAACAAATGGCTTGTATTTACAGAGGAAAGCAAAACTACTGGGTCTGAACTAATCCTACAAATAACAGATACGTGGGAAAACCTACATTTTGAAATCAAGATTGTCAATCACAGCTGTGTCTGCAGAACAGCTATCACAAGTCACCTAAGTGGTGGAGGAATGGCAGACAGGGAGCAGTAGCCTCCGGAGCCTTTGTGGCATTACCCAGCTGTCAAAATACAGTTCAGCTCCATGGGAACACACCAAACGTTCCCAGACACTCTGCCTGTAAGTTTACAAACACTCCATAAATAATGCTTAAGCATCTAACAGGAGACAGACTCACACATGACACTGAGAGCCAACAGTACAAGCAATGCAAACTACAACTTAAGATGAACAAATAGAGATAACCAGCACTTCTGAAGAACTCAAGATTGTTTCCCCTTAGGTATTTAGCAGGTGAAAGAAATGTTCTGGACCACACAATGGGCAGAGAGAAGTCAATAAGAGCCAACCCACAGAGCAAAAATGAGAGAGATCTGGATCTGGAACAAGCAACTCAAATACGTTTGAAAGCCAAATTGTAAGAGAGTTTAGATCACTGCCTGTCAACTGTGTCTAGCACGGGATTAAAAGTAGGCAAGAGGTGGGAGAGAAAGATGGAGAGAAACTTGAAAATTTTTACTTTTGTTGCTAGCTTTCACCCGTGTCTTAATCATCCAGGGGACAGACCTTGATGGCCTGGATTTTGGGATTCACACAACACAAACAATTCTTCCTTCTCAAGCAAACTAACAGATTGTAGATACACAGCTCTGGATTATCAGATATTTTAGTCTGTTTATGATTTTTTTCAAGTGACAAACCCTAATTAAGTATATTTAGAAGAATTCTTCTCCTCTCATCATTCCTCGGTTAGGTCCTATAACTTCTGGAGAATTTTAACCCCTCTTTTTGGCATAGTTTACAGACAAACATTCCTGCTCAAACAAACTATGGGAGAGCAGATGGCAACACAGAGATTACTAAAACACAGTAAAGAACAAGAAGCATCAACACCATAAGTGCACTGATATGATACTGGAAATTCCTAGGTCTTGAGAATAGGAATTAAGTACTTTGCAGAGAAAACCAGTTGTGCTGCAGCTTGGGAATGAAGCACTCTACAATTTCAGGGAACAAATAGCTCATGTGTGAGTGTTTGGACCACGCTCCTTTGAGTGGCAGTGTCACTGTCAGGATGCATTCCAGGGACCACAACTTCAGCTGAGTTCCTAGATCAGTATGGGTCTTAGGAGGAGCATCTGCCAGGAAGAGATATGATGGATAAACCAGCCCTGACTGGGACCCAGCTCCTCAGCAGGCTCAGCAAAACTGAACCGTGTCACCTGTAAGCTTGGGGACTGGAGTGATGGGCCATCCCTGCTGCATGGGGGGAGATGAAGGACAGGGCTGGTCCTGGACTGAGGAGGCAGGGAGAGTCCTTAGATCATTTTAAGACTTTGGTCAAGGCCTTTTTGTTTTTGTTTTTCTCTTCATCTTATTGTAAGGGCAGCTGGGCACTTGTTGATTTCAGGAGGAACAAAGCACCAAAAGCAGAAAACCAGCTATTTACTTTTTTTTTTTTAATCTTCCACCAGGTGCTGAGCCACAGAAAATCATTACATGGATCACTGGATTATTTCCAAACAATAGTTTCCTCTTTTACCAGGAAGCTGAAGGATGGTGCTTTCTGAGAAAACACTGAGCAACTTTCCTGGAAGTTGACCCGCAGTTAATTGTGTCTATTCCATGTGCGTTATTTGAGGATCATATAAATATTTCAGTGTGGCATCAGAAAGATAAAGCTCTCTCTGAATACATGCAGTTTAACCTATATAAGCACATACCTCTTCCAGATTGCTCCTCTCCCTCTGGAAATACATTTTTGAATGACAGACAGTAAAAGTATATTATAATGCAGAAGTAGTTAACAGGTGGTATCTCTGTGTACTTATGTACACAACTACAAATTAAATTATGACCTCTGTTACCCAAATGACTCACTCAAAACAGCAATAACAGCCTCTGACATGCACTACAGTCATGACTGCCAGCAAACTCCACTGAAGCTTCTTAACCTCTCTGATTAGTAGATGTGGTTTTGGTTACTTACAAGTAGGTCTAATTTTAATCATGACACTGAAGTTCCACAGACATTGCAGATCTTCTGCCTCAAAGGGACAGAGGAGTTTCAAAGCTTCAACCAAAAAAAAAAAATTCAGCTCTTTATTAGGACATGGCTATAAATCACTTGGAATGTACTCTGAAGACACAGGTATAACTGTGTCTATCTCTAAAATATGAAGATTAGTACCTTAAATAGATGAGAAGCTTTTACTTTTCCTATAACATTTCCCCTCTTTTAAAATGCCAATGATTCCAACCCAATGACACTGTGAAATTACCCTGAAAAAAATCTGACTTACTCAAATCACAAACATAGTGAGCAAGAAAATTACTGACACTATCTTCAGAGCAGTTTAAGCAAACAAACAGAAGAACTCCCGCCAAAACAAGACACCATTCCTACTAAATTAAAGAGAACAAAAAGCCCCCACCTTCCTCCTCTCTTTACACATTTAAGGAAGGTGCTACATTACTACAGACTGCCACAGTTCTAGTTTGCATATTAATCCTCATTTGGGCACTTTCCAACATTTCATAAACTCATTTTTCTAGCTGGCAATGGGGAGACATGTTACACATTCAATGTCTGGAACTGGCATGATTTAGGCCCCATGGGTCCCTCCAGCATGTAATGAAATAAATCTTCTACCAAGGGACGGGACAGAATTTCTATCCCACAGTATTCCTTGTTCCCAGTGACCTTGTTAGGCAATTATCTTCCCTTTAACGTGGAAAGCTGGAAGCTTGCCCCTTCAAATAGCTGCATAATAAACAAAATTGCCTGCCAAGAGTACTCGCCTGTCATACCTGTCTTTCATACTTGGCAAAGATTTCACTCTGCCTTCTAAACCTCTTGGACAGGGGCCGTAACCACACTTAGGCAAGACACAGTCACATCATCAGGGGAGTATCTGGGATTTTTCCTTGAATACACAAGGTAGTTGATGGGTAATGCACTAACTCAAAAAGTCACCAAGTTTGCCTTTCCTATGGAGCCCAGCACAACAGTCTGTGCTTCCTACCTGTTTCTAGTGCCACAAAAATTTCACTCTACTGAGTTCAACTCTATTAACTCAAACAATAAAGAACAAAAGAAACGTTTTGCAGACTCATTGTTAACCCCTTTTCCTGAATTTTCTTTGGTAGTATCTCCTTGACAGATGAGTTTTCGTCTAGGTAATGTACTGCTTTTAAGACCCAGGCTGTGGTAAATCTAAGCCACAGTGACCAAGTCCTTCAGGATCAAGTGTCTGCACCTGGCAGGAAATTACAGCTGACCACTGAAACTAAGAATCCACCTAAATGAGTATTGTAGCCTGAAAACTCTTCCTGCTTTTCCAGATAAACTGGGCAGAGCCCCAAGAGAGGAGCTTTCCACATTGTAAATGGAGCAGCAGCCAAATGGAACTGCTTCATCCTCACTCTCTTGGGCACTAACATTGAATGAAGAACACTTATTTGAATGTCACTACATGAATGTCACTACCACTACATGTGGCTCTCTACAAAGAGACAGAGCTTCTTGCAACTGCTATAGTTTATCACAACTAAATATCCTGAATTTAGACAATAACTCAAATATAAATGACAGAAACCAAGTCAAGGAAAAACCAACAGAGGAACCCTTATGTTTCAGATAAAGCATCACCAGGAATCTTTTCCTTGTTCACAAAGAGCCAGCTTGGAGGCAGAAAGTAAAATTATTAAAGCTGTGTCCTCATAGAGAAGAGTTAGGATTTAGCAAAAGCCACAACTCTGCAAATGAAGTAAAGCACATGAACACTTCACTAATCTAACAAAGCCCTTTTTCAATATGATTTCATAAAAAGTTATGTTAGTCCCTGAAAATAATCAGGACTTTGAATGTTTCCACAGGCACCAGGGGGGAAAAAACCCCAAACCAAACCAAAACACAAACCAGAAAACCCAGATCAAAGCACAGAGTAAAGCGTCAGGCATCAAACTCTGGAGCCATAACAAAGGCTTTACAATCTAAAAAAGATTACATGGTTGCCCTTTTAGAGTGTTTCTGTGAGTGAGAGATAAATGAGAACATGGTAAAGGTCCAAAATATACCAGCTGAATAAAACCCAACTTGTTATATTTTCCAAGACAACACTCTGCTCTACGAGCTCTGCTAGAAGCAGCACGGTGAGTGCAGCCAAATTTTCCCTGAACAGGAAAATCTCAGACCTGTGTATCAATGGCAAGACGAGCCAAAGAGTGTAACAAAGACCCTTTCAAACATGGGAAAATCTAACTAGGAAGGACAAACCAGCTACTGTAAAAGAACCAAAACTTCTATGCCCTAATACATTTCCAGAGGTGAAGTTTTATAGGAATAAATGACTTTATTTGTATAACTTTACATTTCACACTAATGTCCTATCAGCTCTTTCAAAGTATTTCACCAAATAAAACAAGCATGAACTGTGAGAGACCCAGAGCACACACTTGCAGAATTGTTTGATCACAGTACAGTTGCTCTGAATTTTACAGAGTTTTCACTCCTTTGTTGACTTTATGAAGTATTTTGAAAGGGAAAAACATCCAGCCATGAGCAACTTCTGAGTGCCAGCTCACTGTGCTACCCCCCTGCATTGCCTGCTACTGAACAAATCATTGGGAAGGTTAGTACCAAACTCCAGCAATTACAAGGAAAAAAAATCTTTTAAGTTGCTCCTCTGAAGAGAGTCACACAAATTAATTACTGTGACAGACCCTGGGAACATCTGAGTGCTGAGGACTTGACAGCAGCACACTGGATTTTGTTCAGGAGAAAAAAGTGGGAAAAACCCCAAATACTCCCATTATTTTATAAGATGAGTGAGACACTGGATTTTGGGCAAATACATTTTACCACATCACATGTTTTTCTCTGGAGTTTTACCATCCATTTCTAAATAAACTAGATACTAACACTGTACATATTTTCAGAGACCATCAATTTGGTTTTTTTTCTCCAAAACTGGGACATATGTAAAACCGGCAGTTCCCATATAACAAAGACAGAGAAAGATGACTTAAGGACTGATCTCAGAAATTCATTAACTTGCAGTACACTGCTTCCTGCTAGAATTACTGCTGGAATTGGCTATTTGTTTTAAAAATGGACTCGCTTCAGCATCTCCTAGGAGCACCAGGGGAACTGCCATTAGTCTGTGGAAGGATTAAACTAGGAGGGAGAAACAAAGTAACCCAGTAAAGTTTCTTAAAATCAGTATTTGACTATTTGCTACTTATGTATCCTAAAATACAGGAACCAAAGGTCAAGGCAGAGAGCAAGCTCAGAAACAGAAAAACAAAGCTTTTTGGAGTTTCATGATTTAAAAGGTTTCACTGCAGAACTTCTTTGTATAACATGCCTTCTAGAAAAAAAAAAAAGCACTGAACTGCATCTGTCTTTTTAGCAAAGCACAGAAAAGGCAGGGGAAAGGAAGTAGAGCACAGGAATACAAAGTGAAAAGTGAAAGATGAGTTTCAATTCTGTGAAATATGCTTTACTAGGACTCAGGTCACCAGAATGTTAGAATGTGCTTTGAAGTACATCATTTGAGTTCTGAAATTGAGTTCTTGCTTTCTTAAGGCAATATTAAGATTACATTTTATTATTTTCACTCTTTATCAACAAAAAATGAGGTCTTTTTTTCAGTGTTTGTTTTGGAGAGCACACACATAGCCCATCCCTTAATGGGTGCAATGGCACTGGTTAAAACAATTGCAGCAGAAAGAAAAAAAATATCAGCTTCATTAACATTTTAATTGAACGTGCATTCTGATAAAACGAGGGAAATTTCATTCTTGAAGCACAATCTTGCAAGCCTGAAGTATGAATGTAAGAATTCATTTATTTCTCTGTCAACGACAGTGCCACCAAGTCAGGTAAGTTATGGCCATACTGAAATCTTTGTAAACACAGCTACAGCAAAAGGAAAACTGGTTGTACAGCTTTCAATCTGCTTTTACTCAGCCATTGTTCAAAGTCTGGTGAGCCCAAGTAACTCCAGTCACTATCTCATTCCTCCCTGATATGATGGGCTGTGCAGTATTTGAGGACATGTAGGCAAAGCAAAGTCTAACAGCAACAGATAAACTTGGATGTCTTTGCAGCAGGCAAAGGCTCTGGGCAGGGTGAAGTACAGAGGTTTCTGCCTTTTGGTTGGGCTGTGAACTAAATAAATCTGCATTTTGCTTTCCCTGCTGGGTTCCTCCAGCACTGCTAGCACTGGATGGAACTAACAGGATTAAATTCATGTGCAGTCCCCTCTCAGGCCCCTGGGCATCTCCCACCAGTGGAGAGCCCTCAAGTAGCCCATGGCTACCTCCCTGCTACCACTTCTGCTCTTTCTACTGACCTACAAAGAATGCAGTGTTTTGATTTGCACTGTTAGAACACACAACCAAACATCTAAAAACTGTTTCAAAGTAAAAGCTCACATTTTTCTTTCTTTCTTAGTATTTGGCAACACCTGAAAACAAAGAGCACTAGCGTTGTTCTCCAAAAGGCCAATTCAGGACTTGGACAACTGTAACATATAAATGATGTGGGAATAGCTTAGAAATGTGTTTATGAAATGTACAGAGACAGTCAACCTCTGGATTCCAGGATCCACATGAAAAGAACAGAAGCAAGCAGCCTACTCCCTTTAATAGGTTGCTTGCTAGGGATTACTTATTAACTGTTTGCATTATTAGTTATTTGTAGTTGTTATTACCGCTCAGCTGAACATTTTCATTATTGATCAATGCCATATGCACTTGCTGTCATACAGCACTACACATTTGAAAAGAAAACAGCAATTGTACTGTTTTGAGTTTTGGGGGAGATGCAACTAATAGAAAAATGGTGCCAAAGTCCTTCAGCCAATCCTCTCCACCTCCAGCTACCCAAGCCAAGCTGAACACAAACTACTACTAAGAGTGCTAATTCTATATAGCATGGGAATATTGAGAAAAGTTTAATAAAAAATGCTGCAACAGTTGAAGTCATTGCATCGCATAAAGCCCAAGAGGCTTAAAGGACATTTCCCATTCTTTGATCTACAACCTGAGACTCCAGCTTGTGGCTGCATCAAACACAAAACAGGGGCTTCCCATAGCTTCTGTCTTCCATTTCACCACAATTTGTCTCCAACGGGAAAGGATTCTGCTCACTGATAACCAGAACATGCCCTTCCAGCAATTTATCAGGTCAAGCATTCAGAAGACTCAAAATGAGAAATTCTGTACAGTTGAGTGTGAAGATTCACAAACTCGGCCAACCACAATCTCAGGTAAAATCTCAGTCAGTATCAGAACGCGGCTCCAAGTGATACTGAGCGAGTCCAGTTGGAATCTTTGGAAAGATGAAATGGACCAAAAAAGGTTTTCAGCTTCTTTTCCCAGAGGACAAAACCCTCTCTGTTACAACACTCATATCACCCCCAGCTTATTAACACACCTGCACAGGCACATAATATGTGACTTATACATGTAAAAACCTAACTGCGAGGAAAAGAAATCTCTCAGAAACTTTACAGCCATAAAGCCACAAAGAATGCACAGGAAAATGCACAAGTCTCAAGAGTATTTGCTTTTCCCTAGGATGCTGGCAGAACATCAACCTCATCTTTGTTCCTGCTTTGATACAATATTGTACAGTGTCACTTACATTGAAATTTCTCTAGTTTGCACCAGGGAAGGGCTGGGGCTGTGCAGGGACAGCAGTGGGTGTTGCTTTGCAGCTGAGCTCAGCGTGGTCAGTCCTCCCCTGCTGCATGGGAGCTGGGGGCTGTGTCCCAGCTGGACAGCTCAGTGCTCAGCCCGTGAGAGATGGGGCAGGCAGCAAACCACGGGACACTGACCGTGCTTGGTGGGGGGTCCCAACCAGGCACCCACTCTTGGGCTGCTGCAATGGGAAAAGCAGGCAAAAAAACCCTGAAAAAAACCAAACCACCACAACCAAATACCCAAACCCCCCAAACCAAAACGCCCAGCAAACACAAGTTTCACTATCTGTGTTCTGGGCAAACAAATTGTTTGCAGCAAGCAAACAATTGCCCAAACTACTGAACTTGTCAGGGGTCCAGCAGAAGCAGAACAATTCTGGTACCCAGCACAACAGCACTGTCACTGTCTTACCTCTCCAGAGTCCCACATCCAGCTCCAAACATTTCCCCCACCTGCCCCTGCTTCCCTCCTTGCCTCTCACCTTGAGTACAGAGAACAGATAGAGCTACACTGGGGTATTTATACACAGGCTCTAAAAGGCTTACACAGTACAGACACTGATGGACTGCAAAGTGGGGGTTTTTTGGAGCTTTCCTAACAAATTACTTCAGGAGATTGAATGGTTAAGCAATTAAAAAGTGCTACTGAGTGGACTTTGGAAAATAAAACCCTGATCAGAAGAGCATTATGTATGCTGCTCTCCATTTACTGGGACTTCACCCACTAGAACTCCAAGTAAGAGCTAAAGGACCACAGGAAAAAAACCAAAATCACAGAGACATAAACAGCCAAAGCCACCTTTAACTCTTACTAGGCAGCAGGGTGCCCCTACTAACCAAAGCAAAACTAAACACTGCAGAACAGGGATAGGTTCTTCCACCTTGGCCTGCCTGGGACACCTTGCCCACAGCAAATGTTTCCAATTACATGAGTCTGGCATGCTTTTTTGTTTGTGCTTTTACGAGGATAAAACACTAGATATGGCTGTTTTTCCTTTGAAGTATTTGAATGCTCAGTGTCTGAGAAGCATTAAGTGGTCAGCTCAGCTTGGAGAGCTGTTAATTCAAAACAGAGCCGTGTAACCTGCATGGTTTGTTTAAAACAAAGAAAACACCCTTCTGTTTGAGACTCACTCAAAACTTTCTTAGTATTAGGATCAGCTTTATTCACTGGAAAGCAGAATGAAATAGCAAGAAAACCAGATTTATTAAAAAAAAATACCCAAATGATAATAAAAGTAGATGTTTTTTGCAATCTAGAGCAGGAATAATGCTAAAACCCTTCCACAGCCCTCTGGACAAGATTTATTTGCCAGTTGGATGAAGTCATAAAGAAAGTATAAAACCCTCCAGAATTTAAGCATGCCATCACACATGATGTGTGTATCAAAATGTTTTAAAATAATTTAGAGCCTTTTCCTCACCGTCTATAGAAGCATCATTTTCCAGCAAATGATATTCCAGTAATCGACAGATAAAGGAACTGAAAATAAATGTGGGGAGGTTTCTTCTACTGACTTGCATTAAAGTCAGCACATATGTTATTATAGAGTCTTGTAAAAAAAAAAAAAAAAAAGTCATGACTTTCAAAGGAGTAATTTTCTGTTTGAGGGTGTCTCTTTGAGAAAACTGAGATCATGCTATGTCATGACTTTCAGAGTACTTTTTACTTTAAAATTTTTTCCATTTTAGGTAATTATAGCCATAGAGTACTGCTGCTAAGTAAAATCAGTTTTGTTACCAACCAGACAAAGCTCAACTTGTTGCTGCTGTGGTAATTAATTCCTTGTCATTTCACTTGGCCAGAAGGGGAAGAAAGGTTTCTTCCTGGATATTTTTCCATTTAGAGTCCTCAATCAATTTGCAAGTTTCATCCATCAACCACAGCTGCAGCAGAACTTGTATCCACACAAGTGGCAAATTGGTTTATAAACATTTAGAATTACTGTGTTTGCACAAGCTTTTGTATTTAACTGCATCAACTTAAGAGCAGACTTAAAGTGGACCGGCACATAGGCTTAGACAAGGCTTAGCTATGATAAACTGACTTGGACACTAAATACCTATATAAGAGCTCGTTTTCTTCAGGGAAAAGATGGGGATTAATTGCTAGTTTAGCTATAATCACACATTATGGAAGATCAATGGCTAGTTCATCCCTAGGGGAAAAATTCACTAAAATAAAAGACTTCCCCTACTTTTTATGCTATATTAAGTATTTATCCACGAAATAAAAAAGCACCGGGAAATCCTGGAAGAGTCCTTTCAGAGTTTTAGTATTTTGAAAAAAAAAAAAGTTCTTCAAGTATATTAAATAACTACCAACCTCACATTTGGTTTCAGCAATGATATAGATACTTACAATTTTAGAAGAATAGATTTAACTTAATCTCTACTATACTTAGAACTGCAGTATTTTATACATTAAAATATATTTATATTCACATAAATGCATACTAATATTTTACTCAGAACTGTTTCCTAAATGCACTAATGTGCACTTTAGCTAGCACACTGGATTCCAAGTACTGCTTATTTTAATAACATATGCTTGAACTCAGTTGTGAATAAGATATGCACTAACTCCATACAAGAAATCTGCATGCAAGTAATTTTCAGTTAAAATTTGGCCCTGCAAGGACACAGATATTAGAGTTAAAATATTATTAAATTTCAAATAATCAGTATTAAAGACACCTTGTCAAGATTTGCTTTTTAAAAGGAGAAAGAAATGCTATTACATGTCACATTCAAAATCAAAATACAGCTCTGGGAAGGCAAACACTGCTGCAAGAAGTCAGCAGCTCCCTGCTTCAAAGTTTTGGAAGGAGGCTTATGCAATGCAGAGTGCTAGAGATGGAAAGATTGGGTTCACAGTTATTAACTGGTAAGAGAATAAGGAAATGAGTGCAGAACAACACACAAAAAGTAGGAGATTGAAACTAAAAGCGGATTTTGCTCACAAGAGGTTTTTGTTCTTTTCTCAAGATGCAAGACAAAAAGAACAGAATTCAACATAAGGAGAGACAATGAACAACTGGCCTATTTTGGCTTCTTCTCCTTAAATCCATATCTATATAAACTTTCAAGCAAATAAACATTTTTCTTTGCTTCAACTGCCACCCACTGGAAAAGGAAAGCAACATTAATTCCAAATTGCAAGACCCAAAATAGGTCAGAAAATCAATCTGACAGACACTGGTACAGATTACATTAAAACCCTGGGAAAAACCTTAGTGGCACTGCAAGAAATCAGCACGCTTGCAAATTAAATTGAAACAAAAACCAGGATATAGCAAGAGGCCAGAGCTCCACTTCCTCTCTCCACCCCGGCCATGGTGAGAGCATTTGGGTTGTGTTACAGAAGTTCTGGGGAGGAGATCCTGAGGATGGAGTGGGAGCAGGGCTGGCAGCACAGGGTGTGACATGGATGAGCAGCATCACAGAACCTGGCATTTCTCATCACTCTGGGCTGTCCCTGCCACGCTCCAGGTCCATGTCTACACTCATCGTACTTCTCTTTCCCACCTGCTCTTGCCTTACAGCAGAAATCAATCAACTTCCTTGCCCAAATGGCAGTTTCAGCATTCCCACTTTCCCTTGTCAGCAGCCTCCACATTCCCTTCAATGGACACGTGGGGTGTCTGTGGTGCAGATCCAACAACTTCATCTTTTGGGAAACAGAGCCACGTGGAAAGGCTTGCTGAGTAAAAACCCATACAGGCTGCAACAGAGCATTCTCACTTACTTTGGACAAAACTTGTTGTAATTTTAGATAAAATGAACCCTCATGTACACCTACAGCGCTTCCCTCGGTCAGCCGTGTGAGGTGTTTGCATCCCAAGCCTGCACTGCAGGTGCAGTGACAGCAGTTTAACAGCACGCTGCACATGTGCCACAAACCCCACCCTTCCTGGAACTGACTGCTCTGCAGACAGGCAGCCCTGGGGAACCTGTGCCCAGGCTGCCATGGCTCAGCCAGGGAAGGCAAAAATCACAGCTGAGACTACTGAGGGAATGAGACAGGCACGCCCCGACTTCCTGGAGAGAAAAACCAACCTCTGGTGAAATGAGACAAAGTAAATGAGGAGAATCAGATTCCAGAAGACCTTCAATAGTTAAGATATTCTAAGGTGTATGTGCAACTGAACAGATACTCTGCAATTACAGATGAGCTAAGATGTACAAATTGATTGTAGATTCCCTTGCTGTAAGGATCCAAGAAAACTGGAGAAAGGAAAAGAAGTCCTGAGAACGTCATACAAGCATGGTAGGGATTAACAGAGAGGCCTATAAATTCTTGGTCCAAATAACATGTTTCTTCAAATGGCCTTTACTTAAAAAAAAAAAAAAAAAAAAAAAAAAATCAAACAAAAAAAAAAACTAGCAAATAATCCCCACAAAAAATCCTCTTCTCAAAATNATAAATAAATCTACCAGAAAGAAATACCTGGCAATATTCCCTCATGAAAATTCTCTTCTGTCAATGTAAAGGTGAGGAATCCCCAGTGGAAAGACTTCACTGGACTTGCACAACAAAAGATGCTTCTTTCACTGGGCACAGCTGGGGCCATGATACCTGCCAAAGTTGTAATACTGCTTTGAGCTGTGTCTCCTGCTCTCTAGTTCCCCAACATGTTTTTTTCTAGGCAAATGCTGTCTGCTGACCCCTGGTTCAACCTGTTCTTCCCTAACTTGTGCTAGGTTTGAAGGAATGAGGTAGCTGGGGATGTTGGCATCTCCTTTTCAGCCAAGAGAATGGGACAAGACATGTTCCAGTGCCAATGGCTCACTGCATTCAGTCTATAGCAAAACTGGTTGAATTTTAGCTCTTAAGTTACCTGGCAAAGTGTAGGTCCATAGCAAAAAGCTCTGGCCCTGGGATGCTGCTTCTTAGGTAAACTTGTCAAACAGAAATAGCAACTGTCGGCTCCCGTCTGAGGAATGCGAGCAAATGCAACCTGAGAGGGCTCACAATTCCCTGACACGCTAATCTGCTCTGGATATTTGGCAATCAGCACCCCCAAGTCATTAGTGAGACTATCCGAGTTCAGCAAAGGCCACAGTCATCACACACTTAAGGAAACAGCTGAGCCCTTGTTGAGCAATGCACAGCTCAGCATGAGCACGGCATTACAGACCAGCACACAGGATGGGAAGAAATATAATCATCATTGATCAGCAAGTGCAGAAACCAGACTATTTAAAAAATCCTTTAAAAAAACCCAAATCCATCGATACTGAAAGTATCTATAGTCAAACCTACTCCTTCACCTGCAGAGATCTTTGTTTGACTAAGGGTTTCAGATCTAGTTAGAGTTCATTATCAACATTATAGAATCTGACTGCACCTGCTTCATATGACAGCCATCTGTGCTCATTTTTACAGAAATATACATTAAATAGGTGGGTTTTTTTAATAGGCAAGAATAAATCTTAGTTTCACAAGAGTTTTTCAGTAAAACATTCAGACGCACAACTGCGCTCCTTGGCAAGTGAAACAGTTTCTCAACAGGCCCTAATGAAATCAGTGAGGTACAAAATACCCATTTTGGTTACAAAGTCACACCAGCAAAATGCAGTCACCAAGAGGCATTCCAAAACACATCATAAACATCTTGAGATTAAACGTACGGGGCACACAGTGTCATATTTCAAACATGACAGTCTTTCAATGTTATTGCACTATGTTTATTTATCTTACTTTTCCATGAGAATACAAGTTGAAAGCAGATGATAAACACTGCTTGTTACTGGCTGGACCATATCTTCCTACCAAACTCCTGCACACAGGACTCTTTGAGAAGGAGGGACTGTTTCTTTTAAGAAAGAAATACTAGATCCCTCTTTTAATTCAAGCAAGAACCAAATATAGTTTCCTAGAAAAGCAGAGTTCAGACATCAAACAGTGTGTTAGCAATTGCTTAGCTACCTTTGTACTCAGAATTTCCCACACACAGACTTCAGAAGCCAAGCTTAACCTTGAGTTTGGCTCTTAAGACAGTTTTGATCATCTTTTCACATATCTATCCACATGTTCAAGCATCTAAATCTTGAAAAAACAATAAAAGCTTTACTGTCAGAAAGAAAAAATGTGGTATCACAACCAAAAATCCTCCTTCTTTAAGCCATTCCTCATAGTGAGTATTTGATACATTCAACGCACTGAAGTAAATTAAATATCCGTGAAATGATGAGGAATGAACTGGTCCTGACAAACACACAGATTTCAAGAGTTCCTTCGGCAGAAAAGCCATGGCAAAGCTTAGACTGCATTTCCTCAAGGAACCAGAGAATATGATCAAGTCAAGTATGCAAAGAAGGATTTTATTAGATCTCTATTGAATAGGTGTTGATGGGGATAGGAGTAGATAATATCAAACACTCAGAGAGCAGCTCAACACTTGAGTGCCAAACAGCCATGTAGTTCTCTCTTTGTCATCTCATCAGTACAAATTCATCACAAAATAAACAACAAGGCTAAAGCAACACAGGTCTGGGCTTCCAGCTCTAGATCAGCAGCATGAATTACTTCATAGCTCTGGGGTGGGAGAAAATAAGCTGAAGTTTAGATTTAATGCATATGTTTCAAGATGTGCTGTTTCGACAGCAGGCAGCCAGGTTTAAAACAAGTCCATAAATACCGAAATCATTTTTGAGACTGCAAACGACTAAACAAAATGCAAATCAAAGCCACTCATGCACAAATGTACGTGACATTTTAGAGATTTTCAGCCCTTCACGAGGTGAGAAACAAGATACTAATGCAGATAACTCCTCTGACCCCTGTGGGGTGGAAAGGACATCAGCCCACGTGCACCTCTTCAGAAAAGAGGGGCGCCCTTACTGAGGGGTCTGGGAAGAGCCTGTTTTAGGAGGCTCTCTTTGCCACAGACACACAGTGTCCAGAGCAGTGATACCCTGCCCTATTATCCACACTCCAAGGAGCTCTCCTGACTCCACTCCCAAAGGGTAAAAGGGAAACCACTTGGTTACATCCATCCGAGTAAGACCACAGCCTGCTCACAGCTCTAAGCAAAAGTACATTAAATAGCAGGATATGTATATACATTACACATCTGCTTTGTTCTCAAAAGCACGCGGTATCTTGGAATCCAGAATAACCTTGTTCTGAGGCATAGAGAGGTACTGCTGCCTTTTTTTTTTTTAAGTTTGATAGTTGGCTGATTAAATGGGAGGAGATGGCAAGTACACCACGCCCTCTTCCCTTTGCAGTGAGGCAAGTATCATCCAAGGTTAAAAGCTTAACATAGATCAGTACCACGAAGTTATCTGTGATAGTCATTCCCAGACTTTATGGATGGTGATTATTATCATATAAATACCAACTATGCTTAAGTATCCTTAAATAAACTTTTCCAGATAGAGCATTGCACTCAATGGCAAAGCAATTACCAGAAAACACGTTAATTTCAGTAAGAGGATACCATAAAAAGTATTCTGTGGTTTTATGCACTTTCTTGGCTTGAGCAGTATTTGCAAAGAATTTCTTTTATGGCCTGCCTCTTAGATTTGCAGCTATTGATATAAATCTGTGCTGCATCACTTCCATCTTTTCGTCAGAAACTGTCAGCTCTATTCTCAATCAGAAAAAAGCAACAGGTTCAAAACATAACTTCATGGATGTCAGGGCACCTTGCTGTCACCAAAAGGCAGACATAATATTCCACTTGCATAAATTTTAATCAAAAGAAAAAAAAAAGCCAACAGAAAATCATTTGAAGCACGCAGCTATACACATCCAATTTCTATCCTCTGTAGCAATGTTACGCGTAATAACAGAGTCTAGTCTAGAGCAGACCAGAAATAAATCCTGCATGACTCCTGCAAGGTCAGATTTGTGCAGTTCCCAGTACTCCTGTGTGCCAGACCCCTCATTTCTCTACCTTTCCTCATGTCTCTGGTACAGGAGCAGCACACTGGTGCAGCTTCTAGGCAGTATGGATAACCTAGGTGGTCCTGCAGTTAGAGGCAATATGCTGCTTCCTATGGAGCAGATTTCTGCTGAAGTACTCAAATGCCATAAAAACCTGTCGGGGTAGCTCTGGCTTGAAGAGGCAGTGCCTCTTTAAGAAAGTGTAGAAACTCTTTCGGGTAGAAATAACTGCCTTCGAAATGAGAACACAACACAGGGCACTCCAGCATTATTTTACCAAGGCTGTAAAGAGCTCTCCCAGGCTGATTGCTGTTAATTGCATCTTTGCAAAGCGCAGCCAAGCGGATGCAGAATGATTACTTTTAATGCGCTACCCAAAAGGCTCTGAATGGGTGCAGCTTTCCCCCTTTCCTTATTCCTGCTCCTTGTCCTTTGGTCCACATGGAGCTCTACAGAAACAAATTCTGCTCTTGGACTATGCAGATAAAGGCAGACTCAGAGAAAGATGACAAGTTCTGTCACAGAGCAGCAGTTAAAAAACTACTGGAATGCAAACTGGTTTGATGCTTTTTAGGCAGCTTTTGGACAGAACCTGATATGCAGAATGGAGAAGCTGCATTCAGCGCAAGGATAACCCCACAGTAAAAAGTCACATAATCTTTCTCATCAGTGGATGATTAACAGAGGAATTTGGCTCCTAATGAAGTCAGCCAGCCCCCAGACTCCACGGGTAAATCCCATCTTGTCATCTTTGACATTCAGCTCTGACTCATCTGCAACAAACAGTTCGATCCCCAGCCTATTCCTTTTCTCCTCCATTCTTTCTGCAGTAGTTACAGTACATACTTTGCAAATGCAGTGGAGGGGATTGTGGACTACAGGCACACAGTGCACTGGGACTGCATCAGGAAGAGACACACCTGAGTTAGCTTTGGGGAACTCAAATACCTGTGTCAATGAACATGATCCAGGCACATACCTCAGTGCTGGCCAACACCTGTAAAGTATTTACTCTGCACAGGCCACACTGGGGCTTGGGCCACTGTAGATCAGCTGCCCTGAGTGAACTGGGCACATCCACACCTGCCACAGTCCCACCTCCAGGCACAGCTGGGGAGTGAGCTCCTCTTTTTGGGAGCAGCCAGAGCTGAGCTCCAGCTATGGATGGGCAGGGTGCAGATTTGTGCCTGTGCACAGAGGCATGCTGACAGTGACGCCCTTCAAATGGGAACAAGGATAGATGGTTACTTTAAACTACTAGGCCCTGAGGTACTCACCAGAATCAGGGGCTGGTTAAGGTTGGTAGGGACCTTGAAGATCATCCATTTCCACCCCCTTGCCACAGGCAGGGACACCTTCCACTAGAGCAGCTTGCTCAAAGTCCCATCCAGCCTGGCCTTGAACACTTCCAGGGATGGGACTTAATCTGAATGGACTTTAATTGTAATGACTGTGGCTTTTAGACATCAAAATAAACTCAGAGGCCTGAAACCTTCTATGCTTTTCCCAGGAAATCAGTTACTTTAATAATAGATGACATCTTTCCAAGAGTTATTGTCATTTCCTAGATCTATATTGCATCAATTAGCCAAGTTCTCTTTGAGAGATTCTTCTAAAGATTTCTTTTTAAGAAATGTACCTAGAAAATCCCTTAAGTTTTATTTTAGAAATAGTTTCTAAATAATTCCTTCTGTACAGAGTATCTTTTCATCTATGCTGTGTGATCAAAAAGTAAAAATTATTATGTTATTTCACTGTTCCCTTCAATAAAAAAATATGACCCTACTGTAGGATTGTGTCTAATGAAAAGGTGGGTTATAATTAATGAAGCACAAAATGGCAAGAAAATTAACAATGAGCTCTTTTCTGGTGAGAACAATAGGAGCATCTTCCTGATCAATTATGTCACACATATTGCCTGAGCAGAATCACCTTATGACTTTATCATTACCCGCACAGACATCACATCTGTGTAACTGAATTCATTTTTCTGTATGTTTGCATCAGCCACTGAGTGGCAGCAATTCCTTCATACCTAAATCTGAATTATGAGATGTAGGATGAAAATCTCAAAGGATTCCCAAATCTTAATTCTTTTGTGCTGCCCCTGAGTCCTTTTGTGTTTAGCAGTACAGGCCAATAATAACAACTAGTGAAATATCTTATTGCACCTTTCAATTTTTTGTCGAAGTTCCAAAAGTAATGCACTTCATTCTGAAAATCATACGTCCTTAGAATTTGGATGTATTCAAGTTTACAAAATGTAGTAAAACTATGTGGGTCAAAGAAACTGAAAATGCCAGCTCTTAATAATTTCTTAAATTAAAGCACACACCTGTATTTTATTTATGAAATCCAAGGTGAGGATGAGCAACATTAAAAAAATAAATCTAAACCTATGTTTTGCAGCCTTATGTTCGCTTTTCTCCTCAGTATTTGCAAGTTCCCATAGCAGTGACTTGGAGTGACTGAAATCTATCAGTCCAAGGACAAACAGCTTTTAACATAGCCATTTTCAGGAACTAAAATAAACAGGAAATCCTGCATATATACTTAAAAAAATGCTTATGAATTATTGCTTAAGCACCTAAGAAGCACTTCTTCATAGTGTTCATGTTCAGAAATCTATGCTAGTTATATCTTCCTATTTGACCACCACAGTGCAGCATAGCATTATTTGACAGATGGAAAGCTGAAGAGTATATTTGCTATTACACTGTTAATAGACTATTGACTACAAGTCCGGAGCAAAAGAAATGTAAAAGGAACTAAACACACCACAAGTGTATCAAGGATTTTGACACTGATTATTTGTAGAGATACTAAACATTACAGTTCAGGCTTTAAATGAGTATCTAAAACCAGATAAAGATCAAGCACTAGAACCGATTCTCCCACACCCATCTGCTCTGCAGTCAGTTCTCTCCTCGGACACATCAAGGGATGGGATACAGGGCAATGTCATCCTTGCACATAAACCTCCTGCAAGAGCTTCTGGGTCCAGATCTTTGTCCTGCTCTGCACTACTTGGACAATCTAGAAGTGAAGTGGTGCAACAGTCAGGGCCCCCAAGTAAATAGATGTCAGACGTAACCACAGAATGCTGTAATCCAATTATTTTAATATTTCACGCCCTAATGCAAATGGGGAATTCTCTAGCGATGAACTGAAAACTGTTTTTTAACAGATGCACGCCTGGCATGTATGTACACAAAAGCATCAGGCATTCCTGCTCCTTCATTTCTTACTGTCTGTCGCCATTCAGCTGGAAACCTGACCATTTAAAAGACACCGCATTTCATCTGCTCAAACTCACTGTGGCACGGAGACTGAAACAGAGTCGGGGCGGCTGGGTGGGAAAAAAAGTTGGTGGTACCAAAGTCGGCATTTCTGCCGGGAGGAAACTCCATGTTCCTGTCAGGGACCGACCCCGGGGATCTCGCCGCCTCCTCGCACGGGGCACAGCGCTCTCCGTCCCGCTGTCCCCAGGCTTGCCCCGCTCCGAAGCGGCCGGTCCCGTCCGCAGCGCCCGAGGGGAGCTGGGGCGGGCCGGGGCCGCAGCCCCCTCCCCGCAGCCCAACATGGAGGCCCCGCTGAGGCAGCCCCGGGCCGGGGGCTCAGCCCCGCCGCCTCCCGCCCCACGCCGGCGCCGAGGCGCTGCCCGGAGCACACGGGGGACGGCGGCTGAGCCCCGGGGACCCTCAGTCTCCCTCCCTCTCGCTCTGCCCGCCGGGCGCCCCGCGGAAGCCCGGGCGGGCCGGAGGGAGCCGGAGCCCGTCTCGCTTCCTCCTTCACCCCAGGCGGGGCAGGAACTGCCGGGCGGCGGCAGCGCCGCGCCGGGGGCAGGTACGGGCACTCACCGCGTCCGGGGAGCCGTCGGCAGCAGCGGCCGCCACCAAGTTTCGGGCGCCGTCTCAGGAAACGGAGAGCGAGAGCGAAGCAGTGCGGGCGGAGGGCGGGAGGCAGCAGTGTGTGCCCGGCACGGCCCGGCGCTCCCCGCCCCGCGCTCCGCTCCGCCCCCGGGCGCAGCTGCGGCCACGCTCACCTGCTCCAGCCGCCGGGCTCCTCCCGCGCTGCCCCGCCCCGGAGGTGCCGCGCCGGGCGCTGGCTGTCCCTGCCCGGGCTCCCCTCGCCTCCATCCCCGCCCCGCTGTGCCCTCTCTCCCCTCCCGTGGCGGTGGCCGCGTGTGGGAACGCCCGAGCCCTCAGCGGGAGCCCCGCGCTGGGCCCTGCCCGCGGCTCCGCTCCGCACCTGGGCTCGGTGCCGTGCCGAGGGAGGGGCTGCGGCCGCGGCAGCGCTCCTGTGGTGTTTGGGGTTTGGGAGTTGTGGTCTGCTGGTCACCCCGACACGGGGAAGCACCGGGGTTTGAGGTGCCGGAGCTCGGAGTGAGCCCTTGTTCGGCGGGGAGCTGCGCTCGGGTGTCCTCAGCCTTTACCGCGCTTTTGGTTAAAATATTCTTTAGAGACTTAGAAGCCACGGGTGTTTTTTTACAACGAGGCCGAACCCCGTAGCTCTGTGGTCACTGCCATCGCCTCAGTGAGCTCACCTCAGAGACCTCAGCCTTGGTTGGTCTGCCCGAAGTTGGAGGCCTTCACCGGGTTATTTTGGGTCCCAACCGGGGCTCCCCCAGTCCGTCCTCTGCTCTGAGTGATGGGGCTCGGTTTTTCTTCAAGCGCTGTAAGCGTTTGTGTTAAAATGAGGTATTTTAGGGATGGGCTGCAGCACAGGAATGTGTGAAGTGTCGGAAGCAGAGTTAACACCTCCATACTTCAAGGCAGACCTTTGTCATGACTTTTTAACTCGCACAGGTCACGTATAATTGCTCTCATGTTTTCATCTTAAATGACCTCATTCATTTCTAGCTGAAAACAGTGATGAAATTCCCAGTGTTGCTGTGGTAACTGGGTGTTTCTCCGGGCAGGTGCCAGACGCTGGTGTGCAGTGGGGGTGTCACCATTGCAGGGGATTGCAGGGGCTGGGACCCAGCTGTTGCATTGCTGCAGAGTCCATCCTGAAACGCCAAATCCCACCCATTTGACGTCCAGCTTCTTTCCAGAACATTTCACTTGATAGTTATAAGGTAATGTTAAAGTTTCTCCCTTGTTCTGTCTGACATCATCTTGGAAAGGCTATATGTATATAAATCAGTCAATAGTTAATTTATAGTTGGAGAGTCTAATTTGAAGAAACATTTCAAAATTGAGAGCTCTAGTAGATATATTGCTATTCACAGTTCGGGTGAAAGCAAAGGAACAGAGTCACATAAAGTAATTTCCTTTTTACTTCTGCTGCAAATTAAACCATGTAGTATTTTGTACAGATATGTGTTCTTATGGATGATTAAGTGTGGGGTTTCTTTTTGGTTGGAACATCTAAATAATATTTTCCTGGTTTGGGACAGAATGTCATCTGATTAGCTATGATGCTGTAATAAATTGTATGAGGACCCTAATTTAAAATTGTGTCGATTGCTGTTATGCTGAAATCTGGAGGAGCTTTATATGCATGAGCAGTTCATGAATGTCATGTTATAAAACCAAAACTAAAAGTAGTTTGAATGAGAGAAGAAAAAGCAGAAGCTAATTGTAGCAAGGAGTTTTCCTCATTTCAATATTTCCTGTGAAGCTTGGAAACAGTGCTTTAAAATATATTTTATTTAATTTCATACTCTTTGGGTATTTAATGGCATGTAAGTGGTCAGAGACAGTCCATTTTCATTTGTGACCTCACCATATAATATTGCTGCAAGCCATTAGTTAACTACAGCTGCATTTCAGTTATTTAGAGCATCCAAGTCTTTCTGAAACCAAGATTAATTTCTCATTTGGACTGTGGAAAATTTTGCAAGACCTAAAGAGCTTTGCCTTTCCTAGCTTTGTTCAGTCAATGGGTTCAAGTTGGATTAGGACTGAGTAAAGATGTAAAAATTTGATCCACAGGAAATGAAATGGTGAATCTTCTCAACTATTAATGTGACTTTAGAAATTTGAGGTGTTTCCTGGTACTGAGACTTTCTTGCTGCCTATTTTCTGTAATTTTTCCTATACAACTCAGCTGTGCTGAATGCATGGAAATGCTACAGCTGGAGAGAGTCTTTCCACAGAATAGATGCTAATGCAGCTCAGAAGGCTTTATTAACCCATTTTATGTGCAGTGGATTTGAGAGGGGGATAAAAATCAGTTCTTAGTGAACATCCTTTAGCAGTACTTTCTGTCAGCTTCTAAGTAAATAGTAAGAAATGCTGGATTTCATAGTGATTACAGGGTAACTACTGGAAAGGAAAAGGGCATTGCTGTCTCTGATCCATTTTTCTGAAATGTGCCTTTGGATATTTTGTGAAAAAGGAAACAGTCTCAAGCTGAGTTAAAACATCTCATCTCTTTGGTAGCTGGGTAGACATCCCAATAATTCCCAATCCCATGGTAAATTGCTGCTTTGTTCCGGGAGATCTCTGGGGAGAAGATGAACTACCAGGGCCTCCCCCAGCTGGATTTTCTCTTGTATTTTCACATACAGAAAAACTGCTTTACCTGGGGCCACCTAATTTTTGCCATATGACAGGATGACTGTAAGGGGTGATGTGGCTTTGAACACGCACGTTAGAAACAAAAGTTAGAGATAAAACTTCCTGCAGCAAATATAAGTGAAAATTTTCTCGTGGAAGTTAAGAACTAGTTCTCTGGAGATTTCTGAGGCACACTGGTGCAAAATCACTTTCGACAAGTTTGTAATAACCTATTGTGAGCAGAAAAACTATCTACAGTACCTGTTACCTTCAGCAAACAAACCTGATTTTAATCCTGATGGCAGATACTTCATTTATGCAAAGATGACAACTTTTGCAAAAATGTTATTTCAGAACAGAAAACAGTCATGGCCATTGCTGCCAGTTTTTTTCACAGCCCCACTTTGTAGCAGGACTCCATTGGTTTCTCAGTCCCAAGCCTAACCACCAAATGCCTGCTCTCATTTCCTCTTCTCTGACAGTAGTGGAAGGTGTGAAGAGTCTGGTGGTGACCGGAGTTTCCACCCATTACTTTCTACACTGGTCTGTGGTCTATTGTGTAGATTTTTGAAGTGCTTTGAGCTTTGTTCACTGTCTTCAGCTTTGCCTTAAGGTTGGGGTGAGAGGCTTGTCTTCTCTGTCAAGCTTTTCCTCCAGGTTTTCATGCTTATCTTTGTGAAGGACATGAGCTTTATTAGCAATGACACGGATACTGAATTTGGTCACGTGAAGGTCTGGTTGCTATAAACATTTGGACTGATGTCCAAGTGAAACAGGAATTAGGCTGCCTTTCCTGAAGTCTTGTAGCTTTAGAGATTCTTTCGATAATGACATACATTAGTTTGTACTGCTTGTCTTTGCAGTTTTTTATACTGATTAAAGAAGGGTTTCTTCTTTGTGTTGGTCTGCCTGCCATTGTTTCTAACTTGGAGCTGAGCTGTGTTTTTCCTATTTTGTCAGGGTTTGCTTCTCTGAATTTTGCATGTGCCTGTGCAGAGCTGTAATTGAGTGAGGAGCACTATCTGCAGGAGAGAGACCGTGGTAGGCACTACACCTCGGAGAAATTATCATCTCTGTGCTTAATATACTGTGCTTTAGATGAGTTATGTTCCACACCTAGCAGAGTTTAAGCAGAATGATGAGTTTATTTTCTTTTTACTGGAGGATGAGATGTAGAAGTTAGTTGGCTCTGCCCAGGAAGATCCTGGTGTCAGATGCAATCGTGAATTTCTACATGTTTGTTTAACTAAGTTACTGCAGAGGCTTTTTTGTTATCAGATAAGAGTCTTAAGAATTTGAGATTAAAATGAGATATGCTTATGTCCCAACCACTCCACAGTTCTGCTCATTTGCAGGAACTTCTGTATAAGATTCATTTATAAACCAGACAAGTAAATAGTTTCCTGATGGTTTTGCTGAGATGCCTGTTTAGAGCATTGTCAATTCTTGTGATGTTTGGTGCTTTTAAAGCCTTACTTCCTCGAGGAAGTAATTGCATTAAAATCTTAGGCTTTTGTCTTTCTTAAATAAAACCTATTTTTCATGTTTGCGTAGAAGGTTCGTGCACATGTCATCTTGGGAGTTCCTAAAAGATTGAAAATCTGGGCTACATAGAAGAGGAACCCAAAATCTCTCAAAGTTTTACAAATACCCCCATGCTGCCTTCTATTGTTGAGGACAGAAGACTGTTCTCTGCATTTTGACCATTTGAGACTGTAGTTGGTTTTTAAGAAGAATTGAAGTTAAAAAAAGGTACTTATGGTGTTTACTGCCTACACCCCCTTACATTTGATTTCAACATACCAGCTTCCAGTGTTGATTCTGAGCAATGTAAGTGTTCTACTTCCCCTTCTGACAGCTTTTCTTTGCAGTTAATAGAGATGGGAGAACAAGGAAGCGTATGTATTGATGCAATTTTCTTGCTCACCACAGTCCTATTCATAGTTGTTTATATTCCTCTGAGTACTGGAGAAAACCGTGCTGTGAAAGAACACAAGCAATGTTTTCTGATTTCTTGGTTGGTTTTTCAGCTCTATTGAAAAAAAAAATATATTTTTGGTGTTAATTTAAGGTTCAGGGGATTAAGATTCTGTTTGTGCAAAGAACAGAGGCAGTAGAGAGGGGCACAATTCACACTGTGGTGTTCTCAGTCAGGCAGGGGGTATTTTCAGTTTTTTTCCCAAATCCCTTTTGATTTGCAGCTGTAAGGTGTCTCACCAATCAGTAAGAACAAGCTGAAGACCATCAAGTCAATGAATTTAGACCATCACATGACATCAGCTTGTAGTACCATGTGCTTTGGCTGCTCACCTGGGAGGAATGAAGAACCTCTTCAGCTACCGTGGAATCACCTGAGGCAACACAGGTGGCTCCTGCTTTAGGAGTGATGTCTCAAGGGTGTCCGGTATCAAGAGCTCCAACACTGAGGAAATTCTGTCAGATTGTGTTGTCTGATGAGATGGTAAGATGTTAAGATAATGCATAGAGGCTTTGTTTTGCTTTTAACTCTGTCTCATTTGTGGATATTTTCAGGGATTCGCTTTGCTGTGTTCCTTTAGGGAATGAAAAGAGGAAGTGAAGGGCTGCTGGCCAGGCTGCTGCTCTGGTGAGTGTGGCTGTTCTCCACTCTCTGCCCCTGCCATGATTTCTGCCCATCTCAGCAGGGAGAGGCAGCTCTGTCCTGCTGCCCCCTCAGTGAAGGAGCAGGACATGCCAGGCACAGCAACGAGAGCTGTGGAACGTGCACCACCCACCCCATCCCTGGGACAAAAAGGGCTAGTGTTATTTTTACAGGTCATTGTCAGATGGTCAGAAGGTATTAACTAAAGGTTTTCCTTTCATTAGTGTAAATGGTTATCTAAAAATGCAAACTACAATGGCATTGGTGCATGGGGTTGGGTTTTTTGTCTTAAAATGCTTCAGCTATACTGTCAAACAATAACATGGGTCAGTCCCACGCTGTGACTGGAACAAGGCTTTCTTTGCCTTGAAAAAATACGTCCTCTTGTGACCTGGTGTGAGGATAGGGGAGTACTTGAATCCTAATTTCGTTCATCAGTTGTATCATTTTAAAGCACAGTTTGGCCACTGCAAATGAACAAATTTGGCAGCTAATACCACTAACTTTGAATTCTCAAGTATTCATTTCTGCTTGGGCTATAGGCTTGGGTATTTTCCCTTGTTCAAGTAATGATTATTAATGCTGTATTCAGCTTTCAAGCTGTCCATCTTAATCTTCTTGCCTGTACTGGAGCACATATTTTGGATCATTATTTTGTTATGATAGTAATTTAGTAGGATTTGTTTTTATTGGTGCAGCCATTGCTGCTATCAAAAGCCAAACACAGTATCAGTGAAACAAGATAGTGTGCGAAATCAATCCTAGTAAACCTCGAAAATGAAAGCAAACATCAGTAATGAAACTGCAGACTGTGTGTTTGCACAGGAGCAGGGTGGAGGGTTGAGGTCACCTGCCCCAGGCACGTCGAAGTTTTGGTGAACCACGAGGGGAGAGTTTGGTGAAGTTGATGTTTGCAGTCATGACACACGTGTTGAGTCAAGAGACTCAGAGAGATGTCAACACAGCTCTCCTCCCCACACTGCATGTGGGTGAGAGATAGTGCTTGGGGGAAATAGCTCTGCCTTGGGCTTGCCAAACCACGGGCGAGCCAAACTCCCATTTCTTGTGCACGTTTGCTGCTACTGGTAGCAGGGTGAAGGAAGGATTTGGTGTTGCTGTTAAAATCCAGTAAAATAATAAAGACACCGAGAGTATTTACTCCACTTTTTAGTAATAGGCTAAAAATTGATTATTTCCCTGAGGACTTAGCTGTATAAACATAAATTGAAGCTGCTGTCAACAGTGTTGGAAAATCCGTGTGCAGCAGGGCTATATTGCAAATGTGTCTGAAGACAGAGTTTGTTGTTAGAGATACTAGGGCCAGTGTTCCAGACATATTTCTTGAGTAAATTCAGCTATTTTTACCTCTTTTCAACTGGGACATTAATTTTGCTCAGCAATCTGTTATGTCTCTTGTAAAAAAAAGTTAAGGGAGTTAAAATTCTATTCAAAAGAGGCTGTAGAGTTGCTGGGTCTTGATGCCAGTATGGGTCTTGCGTCTGCTGAATTCTAGTGCATGGCCTTGCTCTGCTACACTTGGAAACTGTTTGTTTATGGGGTCAAACCCAGGTTTCTGGTTAGTGTTGGTCTGACCCTACATGTCTTTGAACCACTTTTAAATACATGCAGTTTAAGTCTGTGTTCCCTTTTATTTTTGTAAGCTAATTATTTTATGTATAATTAAATCTCCTGGAATTTACGTGTCATTATATATAATTGAATAGTTAATGATTTACGTATTTTGTGTTCTACAGCATACCCGAATAAATGATCATTCAAGCCTGGATGATCTACAACACACCTGGATGTGTAGGAAGTTTTAGTAGGCTTAGTGTCCTAGATCACCACAGAATTTTTCTTCCAGTCAGGCTGATATTAAATATGATTCACTGCATGTCACTCTCATGATTAAAAGGTGCCTGTGGGGTTTTTTTGTGATAGAAAGGTAAATGGACAAACAATTCAGATGTTCAAATATTAACTAGCTGCCTTCTCATGTTGTCAGTACAGTAAATTTTATTGCTAAGGACAAATAGGTGCTGTTTTTCTTTATTGTCACATTCTTCCAATGGTTTTGACTTGCTTGAAGATTAGAACAAAACTTTTAGAGGGACAGATTTGCCATGTTTCCAACTACTTTTACTCAGCAAAATTTTTAGGACTGTGTTTGGAGGCAATTTCTTTTAATATTTCTTCACTTTTGTTTAAAGGAAAGTGTGTTCTACATGCAGGTTTAGAACTGTGAGGAAGATTTTATGAGCTGGTTATGCAGAGGATGGCAGTCATATAAATTATTTGGAGGAGGAAGAGGTTAGAGAATAGGTAATAGTTCCCTTATGGTTATCCAAACTTTGTTTCCAGGTAGGCCCAGAGCAGAAAAGGGGAAATCATTCCTGGTCTCATTAAATAAGTTTTTTACCTGCTCAAGCTTTTAGGAAAAAGTATAGGTTCAGAAAAAAACTTCAGAGCGATTCAGGACTTCAGAACAATTGTTTATTCTCTGTTAAAGGTTTTATATCCTCCTCTCCCTCAGAATATACCTGTTGTACCTCCTCCTTTATAGCAGTAGGGCAAACTCAGGTTGAGTGAAGACTTTATAGACTTTGTTTAAATATAGATGAATGCACTCTATAGAAGGAGTAGTAAGTGTCAGTGATGGTGAAAAAGAAAAAAACTAAATTAGGGATATGTCTGTGTCAAATCCATGTATTTACAACTGTCCTTTAGGGATCAAAATCTTGGTGTACTGTTTTTGTTTGTATACATCTAGGAAAAAAATCCCACTGTATTGCAAAGACCTAATGTAATTTTGCAATTTTGTTTTCAGATTTTGTGGGATCACACTTCCTAAACCTACAGGTATTTTAAATGATTCTTTCTTAGGCTTCTTCAGGAAGCAAGGTTCTTCTACCAGCAATTCAGAGCACCTGACCCAGATTCCTGTTCTGAGTTGCCCTATGGAGGATGGTTTCGTTTTGCATTAACTTCAGGAAAAGTTTTTTGCTTAAAGCAAATGCTTCGAATGTCTCCTTAAGTCTGATGTGGAAAAAATCCCCTCTCTTTTATTTCTCTAACTTCATTGACTTGAATAGTTTGATAACAAATATGTATAATACCAGTTTCATTCAACTTATTTGAGAGCAGACAGAAAGTCTGAGCAGAGCTTTGTCTGTGCACACCTCCTGCATGGCAGAGCTGGGAGGTGAAGGTGAGGCGATTCTTATCTTGTGTGGGTGCTGCTCTCTCTTGTGGGTACTTTACCATCCCAAGTCTGACTTAATCACTTGGCTGCAAAGCAAAATGAAAAACTGCTAAGTATCTGCCCACTATCTGCATGGTTCTTAGCACGGGGGGACAGACTTAGCAGCTCACAGCTGCTGAAACAGGGACTCATATCACCCCCATCTCCTCGTTCCTGTCTTCCTGCCTACGTGTTCTCACTGAGCACCTTGTGCCAGCTTTGATGCTTGCTGGAATGCTTCAGGCTTTGATTTTACTCTTGAAATATCAGCAAGGTATTCCAGGGGGGAAAAACCAAACCAGCACATCCAAACCCCAAACAAACATGGTCCATTTTCTGCCTCTTTGTTGAACAACATTGACTTAATAATGGGTTTCTGTGCTTGAGAGACGTGGGATAAATGGAGAACACAAAAGGAAGGCAGCAGAAATTGTTCTTTTTGGCAGCTGGAGCTGTTGTGATGTGGCATGCAGGAAAGAGCCTAAGCTATGATTTTATCAAACTGGGTTTCAGTCACACGTGCAGCTCAAAGGGTTAAATTGCATTTGGCCCACTACTTTTTGAGCACCTGCAAATACACCCGAGTTTTAAGTCTGATGTTTGTGAGTGCTAAAGTAGAGTCATGCATGTTCTCACATAGCCTGCAATGCTTTCTTTGAAGTCAAATGCACTCGTGTGTGGGTCTCAGCTGCTCAAAGGGCTGACTGCTGCATTTCATTCATCCAGCTGTAAACATCAAACTTGTCTTAGATAGGAAATGTTTTCAGGATCCAGCTTGTGTTTCTCATGAACTGAGTTCTGACTCCAGGTGGGTGGAGATAGGAGGAAGAAAGGATTTTGATGTACTCTTCCCTTTCAGAAACATTTAAGTCTTGAATTTAAAAAAAAGGAAATTATCACATCCACCTTGTATCTCATATCGACAAGATTTTATTCCTTGAATCCTAATTCTTGTATTAGGTGTAACAAGAATTCAGCTTTTTAAACTGAGAACTTCTTTGATGGGCTTGTGATATTGCAGAGAGCTATGGAATTATAGTAACACAGCAAAAAGCTTCAACGTCATCCTAATCTGAACTGAAACCTATTTTGTTTCCAGGAAAAAATAAATAAATGGAGACTCAAGCCCTGGGGTCTGCTCCCAGGCAGGGTCATGTGCTTCCAACTGGCTGTGTTTGCACGTGGGTCCAAATGTTCCAGCTCAGATTCATCTCTTCTTTACTTTCTCATTTTCTCCTCTGAGACTTTCCCTGTTGGTTTTGTCTTCTTGGGAATATCCTTCTGTTGGACATTCATTCTGCTGTTATTGCTTTTGTGTTCCTCTTCCCTTTTTTCCTTGTCTTTTCCTTTTACTCTTCTTTTTTCCTCCTTTTACAGGTATTTCTTGATATACAAAATACCTTTAGCTTTAGCCCAGCTTCTGGTGGACAAGTGGTCACAAGGGAAATGTGCAGATGACTTAAACAGATGTTCCTGTCAAAGTCAAAATATTTAACTCCTGAATTCCTGCTAGACAGTGCCTCTGATGAATGCTGCCAGAATCATGGCCAGGGACTTGTGTGGCTCCTTTCCACATTGCATTACTTTAACCTCCCCCTACAAGCTTTCAGGAGAAATGAAGGCTGCTGAGAAGAGCTTTTATTTATTTCATTGTCATGTTAAGCTGGAAGTCAGTTAGTAAAGATCTGTGCTTGTGCCAAAATGGAAGAACTGTTTTGAACTGCATGAAGGAATCCATCCTGAGTTCTCTCTAGCAAGGCCTGGGTGACTTTAATTTTAATCAACGTATGCAGATTGTCACTGTTGGTTTGGTTTTAGGTTTGTTCCTGGAGTTTTTGTTTTTGAGAGTTTTTTAAGATGGACTTTTTTTCCTCTGTGCCAAAACTGAAGATGAAATGTCAAGATACTCAGAGAAGAAATTGTGTGTGCTCTGGGGAATATTATTTGAATATAAATATATCCTTTATGCAAGATGTTTTTCATATTTTCTAATATTGTGATATTTAAATCAAGCTATTTTTCATAAAGTTGTGATTTGGATTATCAGCCCTTTATTTAATCATGGAAGATGTACAAATAATTAGTAACTGACAAAATATCCTAATAAAAATAGAAGCACATGAGTACAGTCATCATGAGCTTAAAGTGCAAGAATATGACTGATTTTTATCAAGTGAGTTCCTTACGAGTGCCTTTCAAGTTTTGGAAAATGTACAATTTCAGAGTTCAGATGCTTTAATAAGAAACAAGTTAAATACTTGAGTGAACTAATCCGTAGGCACAACAGAAACTTGATGGTATAGTAGGTGGTAAGATTCGTTTAGGATAAGTTATAATGGAATTTCCCTGGAACTATATATTCCACCTACTTGAATTCACATTAATTCAAAAGACTGGCAATGTGCAGCAAATGCCAAGACGTAAAAAAATTGGCACGTTATTGTAAAACATGGGACTAAGTATGTGCCTAAGCCACTGCCTGTAGCTCTTGGGAGTTCTGGTGTACCTTGTGGTCTCTATATGTTGAACTTGTGGTTCACATTTAAATGCTTGTATTTGTCCAGAACACTGAGCCTGTGTGGGTTTTAATTCAGACATGGGGTCTGCACAGAGCAGGAAGAGCTGCATATCCTTCTTGAGATGAAGTCACATTTGTTGTATCAAATAATGACAGCGATGAGTTCGAGATTTTTGGAATTCCTTTTCTTTCTGTTTATTTTACAATTACAGATAGGCAGAAATTTTGGAAACGTTCCAAGTTATTGGCATATTAAAGGGGCAGGGTTGGTTTTAATGAATAACAGTTGGTTTGGGCCACTTTGAACAAATTTCCTGTTATTAATGGAATTTTTGTTAGAGTTGTTCTACTCAGGGCAATCTGCCTGATAGCTCTTTCAGCTTTTAAATGTCTCTGCAGACTGAGGGTTGAGGGACGCTTATTTGGGCATCAGGAATAATTATCATGTTAATCCCCTTTTTAATACTAGTAATTCTAGTTTTGATGAAATGAGTCATGTGCATTTTGGTTCAAGCAATTTAAAAAGCCTCAGTAAATTGAGTCCTTCCAGGTAGTGATTTGTTGCCTGGAAATGTGTTCTTCTTTCTTCTTTGTAGCTTTCTTAAAAGACAGTTCTAAAAATAGTTCATTGAAGATAGTTGAGGAAAATAAAAACATTTAAAATTTAAAAAAAACCCCAAAATCCAAACCCACAGCAAAAAACCCCTAAAGAAACTCTGGGATAAAACTGTTTTTTCACGTGACAACGTACAATTACAATTTTGCATCTTAAATTATCTTGTGAGTGATGAAGAGTCATTCCAGATCATTTTGTTTTCTTGTTTTTTGTGAGTACAAAGCTGTTGTTCAGATCTTGGAAATATCACACGGGCTATAAGTATTTCCTCAAATTTCAGTAGCAGGTACATTTTTCTGAGAAACTGGATGAATCAGTGATATTGAACTGTGCGATGTAAATGTTAATACAGCTGATAGACTTAGGTGACATCTACAATATAGTATTCTTCTGAGGAGAAACTAATGTAGATGGATAAATCTACTTCAGAGAGTCTTCAAATTGTTATTTTTAAGAACTTATTATCCTACAGTACAGAGGCAGCCCAATCTTATGGAGATTTCTATTGAAAATCTGCCTTATTTCCAGATACGTGTGAATGAGCACGAGTGATGGTTATGACTGTCAGGTGTGGGTGTTAAAACTGTCTGTCTTCTCCTCAGTTTCAAGTTTCACTCTGCAAGGTGCTGAAAGTTTCTCTGTGATCCAGAGAAGCAGGAAAGCTGCCTGCCTGAGGCCAGTGCAGCTCTGAACTGGGCACCACTTTGTTTTGCTTGACGATTCTGATTGATGTGGGTGGCTGCTGTCGAGGGCAGTTTAATTGTCATCTTCCTAGCATAAGCTGGTAGAAAGGAGTTTCTTAGTTGTCACAGGGAATAGATTGCAAAGGTTGTGCTCATCTTCTCTTGATTCTCCAGCTCAATGTGCCGTTACCACAGTAATGAGGAAGTGGTCCTGTTTGGTGAAGGTGGTGGGAGTTTTTATCTGAGCATTTATTGGTGGGGGAGGTGGGATTGTGGGGAGAGTGTCACATCAGTGACAGAAGAGTGGTGCAGCTCAAATGTTGAGAGGAATTATTTGTACTGTTACCCTGAGATTGCTTGTGCCTAATACACCTGCATCAAGCCCCAACCCTCTCTGTAAAAGAATATTTTTCCCGGAGTCTAAAACTGATAGATCTAAATATGTGTTTCTCACCATTGTCACTTTGGTAGGATCATTAGGACTGTTAATTAACTTGATCAGAGTAGCAGTTTAACTGGTGTTCTTGTGCTAGTTTCTTCCCAGCTGATCTTCATGTGACATTTCTGCCATGTTCTGTAGAAATTTTTGTTACTTCAGAAGATGCTTGAGAGAAGCAGCATGTTGTTTATTGAGATTCTGACTCGTTTTATTTAACGCTGCAGATGCAGGTGCTGGTTTGCACCACTATTGTGCCCAATTTGGGAGAAATTCTCTCCTGTGATCCCAGTAAAATGGAATGTGCTCTAAAGGATGAGGTGTTTGGAGACCAGGAGAGCTGTTATGTAAGCTTTTGCTGTAAGATGAAAATAATACAGCCACCTATTGTTTCAAGTGCATTGCTGTCTCCAGAGGAAATCTTTCCTTAATGTTATATATTACTAGGCTAAGTTCAGCTGCAGGGCAAGCAGAACGAACTGCAAAGATAAAGAAACCACGCCCGGGTCTGTGATGGCTGAAGTTGCTCCAGTTTGGGGCTGCTGCTGTGGGAAGTGTTCATCCATAGAGCACAGGCTTGCAGGATGTGCTGTGTCTGGTTTCCAATAAACTTGCTTTTCAGAATAGCTTGCTACATATGGGGGATCATTGCATATATAATATAAAATAATTTAACATTTTCTGATTGTATTTTCATTAAAGGGATTACATACATTTAGTTGTTATAATCTGCTTTTATTAGTGAAATCTGTTAAGTGCTGTAGGGTGCAGGAATGGAGAAGGCGCTCAGGTCTCTGCACTCCTGTGGCTTTGTCCTCAGTTTATAACTGATAAACGATCTGTCACTTATAGCTTTGGTAATTTCAAACTATGTCCTGGACTGCTTACAGTCCAAAAAAGAATTCTGATGAAATTCAGTCGGTATTAGGTGGGGTCCTGAAATACCAGGGTTCCCAGACTTGGAATCCAGCAGCTACATGACACAGGAGAGAGTTTGCAAAGCACACCTTTAAGGAAGGAATGCTACTACTATGTCAGTGTTTAGAGCCCATTTTTGACAACATTGCAGAGCACTGAGGTGAAGAGCTGAAAGTCAGTGCTCAGGTTTGTCTTTGAGGGTCATTATTCCTCAGTGAGGAATGAAACCCTTCTACACTGGGGAAAACCAGGATAAAGAGCAACAGTGCACTCTGTCACCGTCCAGTTCAGCTGCAAACTTTACTTCCAAGTGGTGCAATCTGGAGTAACTTACTAAGCTTTGGGGTTCTGTTAGCTCAGGCGTAGGTGAAGGACAGGTAAGGAACTTCAGATGCAAAATCATGCATGCAGAGAGTCCCCTGGGGGTTTTGAAGGAATGAAGTTCTTGGCAAGGGCAAACACCGTCTTTAGACAAAAGGTCACGTGTTAGTGACCTCCCTTTGTTGTTTATTTGTGTTATAAGTGAGGCATCTAAAATTAGATGCTTTGTAGAAAATGATCTAAACCAGCGGTGCTCAGGCATGTATTACAATCCATTTGGTGCTTTTATCCACAAGGAAGTTGGGTGGCAAATGAAAACAGTGCAGAGTTCAGTTCCATGGCTCTTGAAGTTTGTTTACTCTGTCAGGAGCTGGTGCTTGTCCAGGGTGTCAGGTTTCATCACTCGGCTTGTAGCTTTACAAATCATCAATTGCAAAATCAGATTGATTTCCATCATGAAGCAGAAGATGCTTATCTTTGTCTCACGGCCTGATTTAGGCTTAAAATTCTACTGTGTCTGAGAAGGGAAAGCTGCTTTGTGTAGTTGTTGCAAATGTAACTGCAGGGGGGGGAAACCCCAAACAACAGAAAACCAAATCAGCTGCAAAGGTCTTTGGCAGCAGAAATGTACTAGAAGGAATTGTATTTCTGGCCCATTTAAAGAACATCAAAGCACTGAGATAGATGTCTTGATATAACTTGTCCTTGGGAGATGGAGATGTTAATGTTTCATGAGGCAGAGTGTCATTTAAATGTGAAAATCCTTTTCATCCATATTATTGTGCTTCCTTTCCTTGTCCTGTGTTCTTTAACAAACTTTTGGTGATTCTATTACTGTTTTTTTTTCCTTAGCTATTGAGTAAAATTTTGGAGAATAGGATAAAATATTTTCCTTTACTCAGTTTGCAGAAGCTGTTTGAATATTCATCTCTTCCTAGAGTAGAGCATAGAAGAGATGAAAGGAATGAATTGCTCCTTCTTGTGCTCAGGACGTGTTTTATGTGCCCTTGTGCCTCAGGCCTTCCACTTGTGATCAGCTGCTGCTGTCTAAGACGCTTTCCTGAATGGATCAAGTAACCCCCAAACCTCATAAACAGTCTCCTTGCTCCCTATTTAACAAGAAATGCTACTGTTTTCCTAATCCTATTATGTGCTTTGTAGAGTACACTTAGTTTCCCAACCACTCATGTGAACCCTTTCATTTTCTGTTCGTGCCTTACTCTAAGCAAAAGAAATATATTTGAAATAGCAAAGGGAAAAAAATCGGAATGTTTAATGATGTTACATTCAAACTTAGTCTTAACAGATGTGTAGCAGGTCATATTTTTATTGTGTGATTCTTCCCTGTGGTATTTGGCTCTTGCCAAATGACTGAAAGTTCTGTTTGAAACAGGCGTAACACAGATGCCTTTGTCAATTTTTAACAATTCTTTAATTTTACTGTTCAAATTATTAGAAACCAAGACTAAAACAAAATTATCTAAAAAAAAGTATGAAAAGCAGGGGAGTTCTTTATTTTCTGAATCTTTGGGGTGTGTTTGCCTCAACTTTTATCCTGCAGATGTGTTAGCTAGAAAGTTTTTGTGACATTCTCTTGTGGTCATTTGAATTTCACACCTAAGTTTTTGGGAGGAGAAAATCTGTGGCTGTTTTTGGTCGTTCCTGTAGTTGTGCCTGAAAGGAGCCCTTTTCACCCAATCCTGTGTAAATTGAAATCCCGTGACTTGGAAAGATGTTACAGCTTTAAGGGGGCAGGGAAGTAGAATGTGTGGCTGAGTTATGAAGATAATGAATGGCACGGAATGGGCATATTAATGTCACAGCTTCTGGAATTGGATATGAAAATCTCTTTAGAAGAGGCTCACACAAGTAAAAAGGGAAGGAGGCCCTTTGATAAGAGAACAGATGATTGACCATAATGGGTGAGGAAGGAAAGTGAGAAGTAAGGTTTGCATCAATATCTTCATAATGGTGTAGAGAGAGATCTGGGATAAATCAACAGACCAGGGAAGAGAAAATCCAGCTGAAGCCAGAACTATCTGAGAGTACCTTTATGGCCCTTCTTTAATGGATTTTGCTGGCTGGATATTTGAAATGCTTCTTCAGGAAAGGAAGTAATTTCTTTCAGGGGCAAAAATTTTAAAACTTAGAATATTCTGCACTAACATCATAGGCTTGGACATCACTAATGCAAATCATTGGGTCTTTTACATGAAAAGGCTTTCAAAAGGATCTAAGATTGCTTTTTTCTTTTCATTACCTGTGATCTGTCCATGTGCTTACTTTACACTCCTTAGCACTGGAAGTGCAGCTCTAGGGTTCTTCAAGAATAAATTGGCTGTGAATGATGGATATTTCTCATACTTCTGTTTAAAAGATAAAGGTTTGGAATAACAAAAGCTTTCTTTTTCCAAAGTGTTGCCTAGACAAAATTTACTTAATGTTACACAAATATGTAGTGAGTCACGAAAAATCTCATTTCTTCTCACTCACACTTTTCAAAGAAGACTAAAATATTCTTTTGTAGTCCTTCACTTGCTACAGAGTCTGCCAGAAATGTTTGATTAGCCCCGTGATTATGAAAAGCAATGTTTTCATCTGGTTCCTATATCCTATTGAAGCAGAAGTCAGTAGGGAAATTATTTATTCTTTCTCTTCAGTGTTGAGTGTTGGCAGGAATGCTCTGTGAACTTCAGTCAAGTTAAAATTAATAACTGTATTTTCTGTATTCCATCTGCCTAAATTGCCATGAAAGCTTTGTATTTTCTTCTGTTCCAGAGCATGGACACCCTTGTTCAAGAGGGATTAGTATTTGATTAGAAATATTTAATTTTAATGAAAATAACTCAGTGGCATTGAAAATGACTTTTAATTATTGCCATAAAAACTTAGTAGCAAGATGTCATGACCAAATGGAGGTTTCCTGATGTAGGAAAGCAGAGGTAGAGCTCTGTACAGTGCAGTAGACCACAGACCAAAATGTAGATTTAAGGTGCTGAAGGTGATGGAGGAGTTTTAGTGATGTTATGACAGTTCCATCCTTTGATTTCAACAATGCAGAGCAACTGCTTTTAAAAAACCACTATAGCTGTAAAGAGGCCGAGTGCTGAGCCAAAGGGATGGACCACTGAGTGAAGAAAAAACCATATGTTTTAGTCTGATTTGTAGAGGATAAGCGTGAACATCAACTAAAGCAAAAAAACAGTTATGGCAATTGGGATTAGAGTCCTCTGAGGGTTTCACAGTAAATAGGATAAAAATAATGCAAGTTATATACCAGCATTCCTCACAGATAACTGAGCAGTGTTGCTGTCCTGATTCTCCTTTCTTGTGGTTTCACTGGGGTGAATCCTTCTGTCTCCAGCTTCAATATTTCTACAATATTTTTTCTGCTACAAGGGCCATGAAGTGTCCTCTACACCAGGAGTGAAACAGACTCCCCTGTCTTCCTCAAAGTGCAACATTTTAAGGTGCAAGTCAATACATCTTGAGCATTTAAATTTATGCTATCTGGATGTAAGTTTTATCAGCAGAATAAGTTTTTTTTGTAATTTCAAAAGACTTGAGAGTGCATTAATGTGAACACACAAATAATATTATAATGTATTTACTGGGCAAACTGTCTTAGCCGTGTATATTCATAAATGCATTGTTATGTATCAAATAAATAATTGTGAAAGTAATTTATCACTTTGTATGTCAACAGTCAAGAGACTGGATTTAGAGGACACTGTCATTTAATGCTATTAATATAATACTTAATTTCAAGGAATATTTGATTTCCCATCATTGTTCCTTTAATCAGCTTCTGCAACAAAAACTGATTTAAAATATCTCATTATATGAAAGAGGAAATTCTAAAACAAAGTACCTGTCAGAGAGAGTTTCCTAACTTCCTTGTTTGTCTGACAGTGATTCAGTCTGGTTAATGCTGACTCAGGTGTAATATTTTCTTTTCTTTTTAATGTTCCTGGTTTCATGTGGATACTCCCATTGACCTGATCTTTCTGGTAAGGGATTTTCATACTGTGACTCAGGAGCAATGCAAGCAATGTGACAACTACAGGAAAACACCTGTTAGCATCAGGTAAGTTGTTATTACATTTTGATTATTCCTTCAGCTGAGAAATCTGGAAGATTTGCCAAATGTTAGACCTTGCAATCCTTAAAGCTCCCTCTCACCTGCGAAACACTCATGCCACATTTAATGGGGCACATTCTGAAATGAGGCATATTCAGAGAGCTGACCTGAGGTGAGGAACAAATGGTGCAGGTGATGCTCACGCTGGGCAGCAGCTTCGTGCCTGCAGTGTTTGTGCTCCCACTGCTGCTCAGCTGCTCCTTGTGTCCAGAGTGCTCTGGCCATGCTCATTGCAGCTGTGTCCTTGTGCCTGAACAAAAGTTGGCACAGTCCCAACAGCTTTGCAATTCAGACTTCTCGGGTCTCTGTGAGACTTCTTTATGCCCGTGCTTCCTTGGCACTGTACAAGAAAATGTCTTGGTACTGCTGCTGGCTGATTCAGACTGCTGCTGATACCTCAGTGGTGCTGACGTGACCCTCACCAGTGGCCAGCAAAGTGGCACCAGTGCCATCATTCAGACAAAAGAGGTTTTTCCCACATCAGGTTAAAAGTCTGATTTGGTATTTCATCAAAGAATTCCTCACCAGCTCAGCTGTTGTCTTGGTTTGAAAGGCAGGTGTCTGCTAGGGAAGGCAGGAGCCTCCCCTGGAATAGAGAACGTAAACACCCCTCCTTCCAAATTATAATTTTGAAATTAAGGGGCTCTCGGGCAAGGGTATGAGGGTAGGAATAACAGTTCTTTACTAGTATGTGTAACAAGGTGAACAATCAACAATAACTATGGCATTAACAACAAGCAGAAGCAGGAACCTCGTGCCGGCCTTCGGGGCCGAGGCGGGGAGGGATGGAGGAGAGGCTTTGCTTCACAAACCGCGGGGCAGTCCGATCCCCTGCCCCGGCAGGACGCTGAGGAGCACCGAGCTGGAAGGGCAGGGGTGAGCAGAGATCCCGGGCTGGCGGATGAGATGGATCAGAAGCTGGAACTGCGGGAGGTCCCGGCAGGGCAGGGGACCCAGAGCGGGGCCGAGGGAGCGGCGGGGCCGGGACAGCGCCGGCCCCGCTCCAGCGGGGCAGGGAAGGAAAACGAGCTCAGGATTCCCGGGCACACGAGCACACGGGGGTAGGTCCCTGGCACTGGACTCCAGTGGTGACACTGAATTCTCCCCGCAGTCAGCAACAGCTTGGCCCTGCTCCTTCCGATGCCGAGAGAGAGAGAGAGAGAGAGGGGGCAGCTGGCCCAGCCCCGTCCTTTGGCTGCCCCCAAAACTCTCGGTATCTTCCCCTTCCGAGAGAAACTCCTGGAGAGAAAAAAGCACCTGGCTACACTCCTCTCCCGACTTTGGCCACTTCTTTTGTTTTGCTTAAGTACCAATACGTACCCAGTAGTTAGTTTCTAGCACCTTATGGGAAAAAATTCTAGAAGTAAAAAAGAAATCTAACCCCCCAACAGCTATGTACCTTGTTTTCTCTTCAGATCTTTGTGTTTTTCCTCATTGAATGAATTGCACTGCTTAAAACAACATCAGGAAAACCCAGTAGTAGAGCCACAGGGTCGTGGTCCTGTGCTGTGCTGTATATTCTTGTTGCTGGCATCAGCCTCAGTAGAACTAGCTGAATACCCATGACCTGTCCTGGACTGGCTTCAGTGGAAGGCATCAGGAGTTTTTGCTCCATTTCTGTTCCTGTAGTCAAGTTCACAGACAACCTGGAGCTCTTTAAGGTAAAATAAGTAAATGAGGATGATGTTGCTTTCTATTCAGATGGGTGAAAAATCCCTCCTCTTACTTGCAGACCTCCTTAAGCAATTGGCTTCCAAAATAATCTTGCTGTAGGCCGAACGTTAACACACATCACTGATAAACAAGGAAATCAGCATCTGTTTTGGCCTCACCTGGTTCTAACTCCTCAGCTATTTCTTTATTATTGGAGGTGCCAAGGTACTAAAGGGAGTCCCCATTTGTGCACTAACTTAATTCCTTCTGGTTTTTGTAATGAATTGATTTTTCCTCGTGCGCCAGGCAAAGCTTCACCCCTCTAGGTTACATCTTTCTTCTTTTCTCTCTGCTCTGAGTCCCTGTAGGAGGGGAGTGGCAGGCTGTGTCCTGGCAGAGGACGGTGCCAGGACGCTGTGCAGCTCGGGGCAGCCTGTGTGACATTGCTGTCCTGGAGCTGTGTCAAACACACCACGGACACTTTGTAATTTGAAGGCTAAAACTGAGATCTGCCCGAGCGTTTGCAAGCAAGAGCCAAGAGGTAGAAACTCAGAAAGCAAAACCAAACCAGCCTTGCAGACAGTGTCCGGAGGTTTCTGTAAGATTTGCCACAGGCAGAATCTGACTTGTTCATTTTACAAGACGTTTGACTTTTCTGTGAAGTCACATTTTGGAGCTCTATGCCTTTGATTTCTCTTGGAAACATTTGGGGACTTTATATATGATACTCTCAGAAGGTTAAGAACCAAGCATTTCACTGCCCTGCATAAACCTGGCATTGAAAATATGTTTGTACAGCTGTCACCTTTGTCCCTTAAGCTATTCTCTGCTGTGGTCACTGGGTGTTTTTCATGTGTCTGTCAGATGACAGCCCGGGAAGGGACACACCTTGTGGGAAAAGATTCTTTAGTCTGTGCCCTTTTGACACTGTTCTGAGGAGCAATGGCCAGAAAAACTTTCTGGACATTGTGAGTTCAAAGAGAGTTCATTGCTGAATAAAAATTCAGTTTTCTTGGATGGCAACTAGAATTTAAATGTGTGTATCAGAATTAAGTACCAAGAAGACACTTGGTTAAAAATTAATCAATTTTTATAGAATGCATTTTGGTGTGTGCAGGCTAGAAAGGGATTAAAAATTAAATATTGTCTGGATCTCTCTGCACAGTTGCAAATTCAGTGCAATAACCTTCTGGCTAAATAAGTTATGAAAATAAATACCTGAAAGTGGATTCTTAAGCCTTCCTTTTTAGTGATGTCAGCTTAATATGTCAGCAGTAAAAATACAAATTCACATAGTTAAGCAGTTTAGCTATTTAGAAATAAAATCAGAACTAATCTCCAGAAAGGACTGGGCTTTGCCCATTTATATTCTTACTCTGTTTCTCTTTCCATTTGAGGTGAGTTGCCAGAAAACGTATTTAGGATACCAAATATGTGCTTTTTTAGTGTTTTATCACCCTATCCTGGGTTTTATTTTGGGGACTTCTGATACTCTTGAAGAAAGCAGCACCTGGGAAAGCAATCAAGAGGTTTTGAGGCAATCCTTAGTTATATTATGTGCTATTCCATTCTACTGTCATGGTTTAAAGCTGTTCTGCAGTACCATTGTGTGGAACTAGTGCCGGGGTAAAGAGATGCTTAAAAATAAGTTCTTTTGTGTATTAAGTTCTAATACAACTGCTGGAAATCACATGCTGCTTTCTTTAGTTCTACTTTAATCTTTTTCTACAGCATGAGAAGCAAAAGAAAAATGAGACTATTCTAGGGAAATAGGTGATGACACTGTTTTCTTGTTTTTAATTTGTTTTGGATTTTTCTTGCTTTTCCCCATGCTGTTCTTCAGTGTTCTTTTATCCATGGGCACAGAAGCAGAAGCAGGCGAGGCAATCAAAACAGGATGTGGAGCACTTATCCCCAAGCTGATTTTGGGCAGTGGAAATCAGTTAATTGCAGCTAAGTAGTGGTGTTTCTGACACCATCCCTTTTAGGCATGGTGTATACATTTTTACCAAAGCTGAGATCTGTGTTTTTCACTAACAAAGAAGGAAATAGATGTCATGCAGGGGATTAAAAGGAATCTTTCTCTTTATATTTGCTTTGGCTGTTCATTTGTGAACACAGCAGCTGTGATTTCTTGGAAATCTTATCTTGGTGTACCCTTTCAAACAACAGTGAAAAGCTCAGATGAATGCAGTTTGTGCTGGCAACAAGCTGAAAAGTCCCACATGACTTCTGTGGAAAAGCTTAAAAATGGGTTGAGGGATTCCACCAGGTGGGATTTTTGGGTTTTGGTGGTTTTTATTTTTTTAAGCCTTTTGATTCCACTAAAACATAGTTTGGTAAATGATTCCACATATATACATATAATAATTCCATTTGGTAAATGATTCCATATGTAAAACTCAGGTTTCATTACCATTTGAAGTTTAATTTTGGTACGTTTTGTCAGGTATGTCACCTGCTGCCATTTATTTAAAGCAAAGACCGCTTGCCTGTTTCACTTTCTTTTGGAAGAAAGCAGAGGTGTATTCTGCTGTTTTGGCTGGACTGGATGAATATACATACACTTGGAACTATGTGATACAAAGGCCTCAAATGACCTTCCCCTGCTGCCTCTGAAGAATTTATTTTGCGTGACTTGCTGTGTGTTGGAGGGGCTAGGAAAGTAGTTTTGTTACCTGCTCTTGTCAGGAGTTGACAAGAGTTGTTTCAAGTCAAAGGTTATGCAGATTAATGATATAATCATTAGCTCTGCTCCAGTCATGTCGTTAAGGAGGGCTCAGATGTCACTGGGTAAACAACTGCAGGGAAACCTGGAGCTAATAAAACGTGGAGAGTGGGTACATCACTCACCAGGTCCGGGTCAGGAGTCCTGAACAGTTTGTCATTTTTAGCCCTTGAGGGGTGTGTCCATGGTCACACAGTGATGACTAAACCCTTCGGAGTGCTCTGTGGGGCTATAAATACTGAGTGCACTATTTCGGTTGCAGTACCTGTGATGGGCACTGAGGGAAGTTCTCTGCCTCAGGAGCAGGATTCCTGCCTGGCACCTGCTTTGGGGTTCCCAGCACATCCCGTGCCCTGTGCTACTGAACCACATCCACGTGCAGGTCAATGCTGCTGAGGCAAACAAGGCTGTTTTGATTCTTAAATTTTTACTTCTGAGGCAGGTGTTAGCCAGTGAGAGTTTATAAAGACTTCAGCAAGATCTGGAGGCTGAGTGCTTTTAACTGTTTTTTATTTCCAACAAAGCAGACTTGTGATGAAGAACATTATTGTTCCTTGCATAGCATTATTGTGTGTAGTCTTAATTGCTGAAAAATACTAATAACTTTTCACAAACCTATGTACAGTGTAGGTCAGCACGGTAAACAAGTGGTTTTTAGATGTCAGCATGTCTGTACAGGTGTGAATGTGTTGGGCAGGCATTACAGATTAATCCTAGTTAACTTCATGTACAGGGGTAGCAGGTATTTTTTCATAGTCCTTTAATTTTTGGATAGACTACAAGAGGAAAGAAGTGAAGTAGAGATGTGTCTTACTTGCTGTCATCTTGTAATATTCCTACTCCCACCCTTAACTTTTGCCTATTATATTCCTATTTTCAACCTTTCACTGGATTTGATTGCTTATGTGGGCAGAGTCAGGCAAAAGACATGGGGGAGATACCTGGCCTAGGGGGCTGCTTTGTCTCTGTTAATGAGGTTCAGCCTTGCGGGGTGAACACTGCCGGGCTGCTCTGTGAGCACTGACAGGATAAACGTGCTAACATTGCCGAGGAGAACAAAGCAAAGTGTTCTCAGGTGCTTGTTCTGGTGCCCTGGGCTTTGTGAAGGAACTGCTAAAAGCCCCCAACACAGATCCAGGTGGGCAGCTTCTAAATTTGAGGCATGTGCGCCCAACTGCTGCTTTGAACAGATTGTGTACGCCTTTGACAGCTTCTGTGTCCTGAAATAGGGAAAAAAAAAACCAGAACCAAAACCAGAAAAACTTCATGTTTTTGGCTTGGTCACTGTGCTGTGTTGGGTTTTTTTGGCAGTGCTGTATAGAAGGAGCTGTACCAACTGCAAAATGGGAAAATAATTTGAAGTCTTTTAAGAGAGGGATTATGTCTCTGTGTCCTGGGGACTAATATGAGGATTTGACAGTCACCCTTGAAGGAATCTGAACTATGGGACATTTGAGGAAAGAGCCAAGGGACTGGTGGGAACAGCGTTCTGGCAAGTGCAGCTGCAAAAACATGAAGCTGTTTCTCCCTAAAGATTTGGAGGAAAATATCGGTGTTTCCTTTCACAGAAGATCTTGGGATGTGTAAATGGAAAAGAGGAAGACAAGGGAGCTTTTACTCTGCCTAACAGTATTTCTGAAGGCAGTTTGTTAAAGCTTGTGAGTCAGATGATGTTATCACGGAGTATTTTTTCTTTGATTTCTTCTTTTCATTTCCATTCTGACAGCTTAAGTCTGGGTGAGAAAATTTTTCTCTTGCTCTTACCTTTTCTTTTGTTCCAAAGTAGCTGCAACAAACCATTTGAAACTTTTTTGTGTTCTTAATAGGTGTGAGGAAGGCTTTCCCTGTCACCTCTGCTGAAGGCCTGTGCTTCAGGATTCCTAGAAGAGATATTTCTGTGCCAGCATTATCTTTTGCATTCATGGTGTCCTCTTCTCTACCCTGTATCTCTTTGGAAAGATATTTTTGTGATAATGCAGCTGCTTGCTATCAAAATATGAGCAGGAAAAGACTGAAAACTCCTCATACAGTAAGAAGGGATAGAAATTAGCACCACCTGAGGGACAGACACACATAGAACCAAACCCAACTTTCAGAGAGATTAATGTCTTTACTTGAGTGTTATAAGCTCTCCTTTGGCCCTAACCTTTCTGAGTAACAAAATGAACAGTCTTCTGTTCTGCTCTCCACAGAAATCCATCCCTAGAGGAGGGAAGAACATGAAAAACACAATTATGCTTTTAAATTGTAGTTTTCTGAGATAAAGTGCCCTTGTCAGTAACCACATTCAACAACACTGTTAGCTGGAGACATGGAGGTAAAAGCAAAACCAAGGGGAAGCATTATGTCTGTGGGCCCTCAGACCACACAGTTAGTGAAATGGTTAGTTGGGGCATTTTAAAGCTAGGAATTAAGAAATTGTTGGGGTTTTGGTAACTTTCCATAATACCAAATGCACAGGGGCTGGTTTGTTGGTGAGTGAGATGGAGCCTGTCACTTTCAGAGGTCTAGTGAGAGTGTGGGCTTGAGCTGGTGCTTTTTATCCCACTCTCTGCTGAGAGTATTGACTTTCCCAAAATCAAACGTGATATAGCAAGGCCTTTATGTTCTGAACAGATGAGGCTGTGGATTCGGGCAGCAGAGGTCATGAGATGTGTTATAAAATGAGCAATTTTTTGTGCTGTGCTTGTTCTTACCTCCTTGAATCAGATTTCTACACATTGCAAATGGTGTGCAGGTGAGATCAGAAAGTCTCAGCTGGAAAGGGATTTTAGCTGTTAAAAACAGTAAAACCCCCCTTACTTTCTCTCCTTTGTATGACCTAGGACATCATACCTCCTAAATGCATTCCAGTTCTCAGTCTTCTCTATGAACTAAAGGAAAGACTTATACTCCCTATTATGGCCGAGGAGATGTTGAATGAGACAACATTTAGTGTCCAGCATTTTGAACAATATTATTATCTACTTTATGCCTTTCATGAATAATGCCAGATTTGATGAGAAGAGTAGTTTCATGAGCTACTGGCTTGGTTGGCAGAGCTGCCCTGACAGTTCACTTGCTTGCCCTCCCCTCAGTTCAGCAGCCATTCCTGTGTTGTTCTGTGTGTAGTGTTGGTCTATCCCAGACTGTTGAAACCACCACAAAAACTGTGCAGGTTTCTTTAAAAAAACCCCAAAAACCAAAAAAACCACCAAAAAGCAAAACACTTGATCTTTTTACTGATCTGCTTTACAGCACAGCTGGAGTTGTTCTGGTATTAGTTCATTTTCACACACGGACACAACAGGTGACCCAGCTCAAACTGACTTTGCTGCTAATGTGTCATGAAACTTTACTGAGGGTTCATGCTATTGTTTCAGTTTCCATTTTTCACAGAAGACTCTCACTGTATTTTCATGCAGTCACTGGAAACTATCTCCTGAACTGCTGGAGAATCAGAGTGTTGCTCCTTCAATACTGGACAAATATTGAAGGGAATTAAGTCACCCAGCAGAGTGGATTCTGAGAAAAGCTCAACTGCTTGTAGTGAATCCCATTTCATTTCTTGTATCACTGGATAAGCTGTAGCTGTATTTTATTGTCAGGCGGGGACAGTTTTTGTTTGGAAGGTGGCTTCTTATGATAGAGTGAGAGCTAATTGACAGAGGCCAGATTAACCCCTCTTCTGGAGGGCCCTTGCCAAGGCCACTTTGGAAATACTAGTGAAGGCTTAACTCCTTATTCTCTGCAGACTAATCTTTCCAAGATCCTTCTACAGGAAATGGAGTTGGTTTGGGATTTCAGATTAACTCAATTCTTGTATGCCACAATTTATTTCACTATGGTGTTTTTCATACACAGATATTTTCTACTGGCTGCGCCTCCCTGCTGACCTGTCCCTGCTGGCCTGACAATGCAGATCCATAAAATACAAATTATTAACAAAAGTTCCATTTTGAGAACATGGATTGAGTTGTACTCCTCCAAAGGTATGAACTAGGAGTACTAGGGCTGAAGCTGTTGCAGTGTTGAGCCACTCCGAGTGCAGAACTTGGGCTCAGTTTCTGCTTAATATCATACTTTGATTTCCTGTTGAGCTGGAATGATGAATACTCTTATTGCTGTGATCCTGTTGTTATCAAAGCATTTGTGTAGGCAGTCTTTGATGGGAAGGTAGAACAGCAAATAGCTCTAGGTGCACAAGTGAAAGATACCTTTTGTTTTCAGAGTATCTAAAAGTCATGTCTTCTTTGTGACTGAATTTTCTATTTCAAGAGCACTGTGAAGAGGCTTAATGATTTTCTGCAAGATCTCTGTTGTGCAGAGAGTTCTCTGTACAGTTGTTCTCTTCCTGTCTTTTCCCCTAGCATTAGAGAACAGCCTCTTGCTGTTTGTGAAGGCAGTAATCAGTGGGTTTTATTAGCACAGTATTTCTTTATACACAGTAAGAACATGTCATGATGTGTGTTGTTTCACCACAGAGAGCATCACAGAGAATATCTGCTTAAAATGCAATTAAGATCAACTGCCTGGGGAGACAAAGTTTACTTTGAAAAGGAGCAAAGAGAACATTGTGAGTGGTGTGTTCAAAGTGCTTCTTTGAAAAAAGGCAACAAACTTCAGTACAGTTGAACACCTGCCTAGCAGAAGAACAGTTCTCAAACATTTGGAACTTTATCAGCCCCACTTGGGGCATTGTCTTAGGTCTCCAGTACTTCAGGAGAGTTTAGGTTCTGATTTAGGCCAGAAGCATATGCAAATTGATACTGGTACTTCACAAACTATAGTCTAACCTTTTAACAGATCGCTACGGACCAGAATTTACCACCCTTCATTCTCTTCTGTATTTACATTTTCCATGGAATAAGCTTTACCATTCTCATCCATTCTCTCTCCCTCCTTTTCCTGCCCTGAAACAAACTGCTTGCTTGTACTTTATGGTACTGACACCCTCTTCCTTCCACAGCAATTTTTTTCCCCAATAACAGACTTTATGTACTTAATGATGGTAATAAGCAGTAACGTAGCAAAAATACAGGGCTTGTGACTCTGAGACTATCAGTCATTTTTCTTGAAGGTTATGGGAATGGAAAATGCAATTCTGTTTTCTGGATTCTGCCCTGTGTTGCTGCTGACAATGCCTTGATTATAACATGATAGAAAGCATGAACTTATTAGAAACTAAATAATTTCTCCTCAGTTCTGAATATTTTTTGGTCATGTTGTAGTTGTGTTTCATAAGAGAGCTGGGAAAAAGCTTGTAACCTAATTTTCTGACTAAAATCTACTTCAATGATCTCTGCACAGACAGAATGAATTTTATGGAACTCTTTTCTGCTTCTTGACAGTCTGTTTTTTTTTAGCAGACATTTTGGTAGTGCCTTTTAGCTTCCTTCATAAATTGCCTTTCTGCTCGATTCATTTCCTCAGGATAGCTGTGTATTTTGTGTTATTGTCTTTTTTTTGTAGAGTCACACATCTTACTATGCTATTTTTATTTGTTTAGGGAAGCACACAAAGACATGAAAATACTAAAAATAGAAGAATTATGGATAGCTTTTTCCTTTGGTTTAACTGCATTAACTTATATCTATTTGTTCCATATATTTGATGGCTTGGTGTGCATTTTCATGCAATTATATTTACTTTCAGTTGCCAACACCTTCAACTAATTCTTCAAGGTTTGAAGAAATAGAATGGCAAAGAAAGAAAAAAATAAAGTTATAATCACGGATGAATAAAAGGATGTGTAATTGGAAGGTCATTAATTTATTTGAAACAAGAATCATCTCTAGGTATGTTTAAATTGCTCCTCAGTACTTATTTCTATTGCTTCATTATTTTTTTGTATTACTTTAGAAAGCATCCTGATTTAGTTATGAAACCTGTTCTTTAGGAAAAGTCTTTGTACTTAGCTGCCAGCTCTCTGTAAGTATTTCTAGGAACTGTGCTGGTGGTTGTGCTGCATTCCGTGCCTTACAAGTTCCCTTCCCCTGGAGCAGCTCAGGCTCCGTGACGTTGAACAGGCCCTGGTGCTGTTGTGTAGGGCACGGCAAGGCCGTGTTTAACTGCAGAAAAACTGGAGAAAACCAGCCCTTAGAGCAGAGCTGAGAGCACAGGATTAATGAGCTGGACGATTTGCCAGGGCCACGCTGTGCCAGCAGCCCTTCTCCCTCTCCTCCCCTGCATGGTGACGTTTCCGTCCGCTCCGTGTCGTTGGCACACGTGGGACACCTAAACATGGCCCATCACACCCCTCCTGCTAGCCCAGGATTTTTTCCACCACAAATTACAGGCTCAGCACTGACCAAGAAGGGCAGGGCTTGGTCTCTTGTACCTTTTTATGGCAGGGCAAATAGCTATGCAATCATCCTGCAGTAACAGTGCAAGAACACAAATTACAGGCCAAGCCAGGCTGCTGGTGTCTCGAGGCAATCGGTTGTTTGTGTCAGCTTCACTCTCTGTTCATCATTTCACAAAAGGCAGATGGACACAAAAGGGAATGCCAAGGCCCAAAGAGGCTCTGTGTAGGTGAAAGGTGCGTTTAGTAGGTATTGGTGAAGTTACTGCTGAAATAAACTGCCTGAAGATAAACCATTGGTAATGAATTGTTATACAGTTGTTCAAAGATTGGAGAAAGCTCCTTCTCCAATTTCAGCTGCAGAGGAGTATGGGGAAGTAGGCAGTAATTAATGGAAGTGAAATTGAGTCAGAGGAGTCATCTGTGTCCAGAAAATGCTGGAAAATCTGTATCTCTGCATTCTGATCCAGTGCAGATGCCAGACCATTACTTAAATTAGGGTCTGTTAGTAGTTACTGCAGAGCTGGGAAGGAGAGGATCACAGATCCATGGGGGAAAGTGTTGAGCTCTGTTTGGTAGTGGTAAAACATTAAGAAAACCAAGTCTGACTTGAAGAACTGGATACAATACCAACCTTAAAGGCGACTGCTTTCTCAGGTGCTGTTAGTTGTCATGGAATTTCAAAATATGGTATAATAGCAAGTGTACATCTCTAGATCATCATTAACAGCACACACTGTGTAGGAAGGACAAATTTCACGCTCTTGCCCTAAGGTTATTTGGGACGAGGAGATGTTTTCCTCTCACCCAAGAGGAAAAGAGAGGGTCTGACTTTAATTCAAGGCCTTGTGAGAATCAGTGTATGTGAAGGTGAGGTAAAGTCACCAGCACCAGTCTGATCCCCCTGCGAAGGCTGGAAGATGCAAACCCAAGGTACTGGCAGGGATGATGCTCATTTCAAAGTCTGAAGCATCACAACCCAAAGAATTGCTTGAAGAGAAAAAGTGTTGGTTTGGAACAAAAGAAAAGTGTTTCAAACGACTCTGCTTTGCATCTCCTGGTGAGTTCCATCTTCTGTCATAAGACTGCAAGCTGTTACAAAATGTACTATTTATTTTTAGGATTACCACAGCACAAAATTTAAAGCATTAAAACTTTCTTACATGGGCTTATGTTCTGTGGAGAAAAACAAAATCTCTCCTCCAGTTGGTGAGTAAGACTTGGACTTCAAGAAGAGATGAGCAAAGAGCAATATTTGGAAAGTGGGCATTGAGTGTGGTGTTACTTCTAGTTTTATTTAGCTGTGTATTAGAGATGCACATTGTCTTTTCAGTTGCATATTCTAATCTTCCTGCTGTAATGGACTTGAGCACACAAAACAATGACATTTTGCCCATTTCTCATGTAAAGTCTTGGAAGTCAGAAAACACAACCCTTTTGCTGTGAAGTATCAGTGTGTGAAACATTATCCAAAACAGTTGTAATTAGAAGCTCTTTACTCAACCCTATATTTAAAAATATAATATTTAAAAATATTAAAGAAATATTAAATAAAGTATAAAATATTTAAAATCTCTGAGAATGGGAAAGTAATAAAAAATTATAGATAATGTAAACATAATTGAGAAAAATAAAGCCATTTACTGCTAGCATTTTGTAAAAATGTTTAAGTCTTCCATCTGTTTTTTCTCTTCTCAAAAGTATAAAAATAGATCTATTAAATTATAAGCTGTGCATACAGGAATGATTTAGATCAGAATCTTTCCTGAAGCTTTTGTTGTCTTTTGTCTCTGTCTCCTTCTGGCAGGGGATGTGGGGATTGTGTGGAGAAAGCAGTTGATGTTGTTTAGAAGCACATTTAATTCTGCCCTATGCCATTCTTGCTTGCTTGCTTATGTATCCACTTTCTAAAAACCTCATTTTAATGATCCTTTTCATACAGAGCCAGCATCAGCTTGGGGAGGCTTGTGAGGGAATCTGCAACCTGGTTTGAGGTTTCAGCTTGGTTACAGTCACACCTATTTCTGACATGGATTCTGCTGCAGCATTGTGTGAGTATTCCAATTGTATTTGTGCATTTTTTTAATTTATTATTGTGTATGTATTTATTTGTGTAATTTCTGGAAATTGCACAAATATATTAATTCGTGATTCTGATGGCTCCAACAGTAAATATTTCATGTGGTTGACTGGGGAGTGGGGGGAGGATAGGGAACAAAAAATCCCTCCAGAAATGTTGCCAAGCAGAGAGATGGTTGAGAGATGCAATGATTTATAGTCTTATTAGAGCAAACTTGTGTGAGACTATGTGGTCTTTAATGCCAGGAGGAGTAGTGGCTTGACTGTGACATCATCAGGTTTTAGATGTATTCTCAATAGTTCTTAGTCCATTCTGGTTAGACTTTGGAACACTGGAACATTTTAGCAAGATTTCATCAATTGCTACCACAGAAAATAATCTGTTCTAGCCCCTAGATAAGTTATTTCTGAGAACAATCATCCTTCCTTAAAACACAGGTTTTACGTGTTGCTACTATTCTCAGACAATGGTTTTTGTAGAAATCCTTGTGGGGCCATACAAATGCTGGTTTAAACTCTCAGTAACTCCTTTAGTCATAACTAAAGATTTGTGGCAAGACCAGGTTCTTTTTAGGAGCAAGTGTACATCTTTCCTTAAAATCAGCTATTTGGCTGCTGTGTGAGCATGGAGCTGGCCCAGCCTGATCTGGGTGAGGTGTGGCCTCTGCCCATCTCCTGTGTTTGATCACTTCTTTCCAGCTTCCTCAGATGTTTATGGCTATTCAATATTTTCATATAGCTGTGTTTCTGCTGCCTGTCTCTGCCTTCATAATAGCATGTGTTGCACATCGGGCTTTTCAGGACTGAAAAGTGATCTAGTCTGACCTTAACTGCACCATGGAGAGGTGAAAGTCTGAAGGAAACAGCTGAGCTCATGAAGTGTCTGGTCTTCTAGCAGTTATGATCTTACATCAGTTGTTTCATCTGCTCACTTCCAGCTCTGCCTCCGTCAGGGAGACTGTCTTGTGATATGCTGAGATTTTGAAAAGTGTGACAAAGATAGCAATTAAGACTTCTTTCTCAAAAATACTTCAATTCCAATAATTAAGAAGCATGTTCGTGTAGAGCTTACTGTTGTAGGGTGCTACAAGTACTTCACATAAATAACTGTAAAGGAAGAAACACTATGGCTTGCTGGTTTCATTGCTTTCAATTTATCTCCATATGCTAAAGCACTAATATATGGCAGTCTCAGAGGCTTGAATAGTATTGATGATATGAGATAAGGGAAGAATGCCTTATCAGGCAGGGGTGTGAGCTTTTTGTGGGTGACTGCAAGGCTAAAAGATACTGCCTGCTGAAATCTGAGAAAGTCCCAATAAATGCAGTCAAGAGCTGTGCCGGGGAAGTTGTTAAAAATGCCAATGTTTATCAAGACATTTGAGCAGCTACTCCAATGGACCATTATCTTGTTGTTTCTTTTCTGTTTTCTGATTAAATTATAGCAGATGCAATGTAATGCAGAGTGCTGGGGACTTTTAGTGAGTGAAATGTAAGAGCATTAATGAGCTGCCCTTGAAGAAATTTGCTTGACTTTTTTGTGATTGTAGCTCAGAACCCTTTAGTGAGACAAGAACCTGTTCATTAGTGCTGAACTGCACTTTGGTGTTTACTGAGTAGTGCTCTATAAGGACTCTTACCGTGATGTCCACAAATAGAGATGTCACTGTCACAGTATGGGGAAATCTCTGCAGAAAGCTTGTTGATGCTGCCTGACCCCTGAAGTTGGTGCATTTTCCAGTGTTGCAGGTATGTGGCAATGATGCTGTGCTGTACCAGGGCTGCTCTGGCATCTCTGAACCGTGGAGCAGCAGGAGCCAGAAAGCTTTGTCAGTGTCTGAGGGGGAGAATTTACAGTGGTGTGCTAAATGAAATGAGAAAACTGTGTTTTCTCCTGTGTCTCTGGGATGTTCAAGTGTGCTGCTTTTCTCAATCTAAGTATTTCTTACACTTTTTTGAAAGATCAGTTTTTAAATGTGTTGTTTTAAAGACTAGGTTGTGCTAATAGTGAGTTTCTAGTGAGTTTCTGTAGGAAGTTTTTTTAAACCAAAATATCAGTAAAATATATCTCCACGAAGAAATGCACAGAACAGTTGAGATGATGAAGAAAACTGGTACTGTTCTTTAAATTGAAGTCACTGATCTCTGCAGTTTCAGTTCCAGCAGGAGATCCGCATGTGAGACAGTGTCTGGATTCCAGATATGGTTTACAGACACTGCCAAACTTGGGAAGTTTGGGTCCAAATGACTCAATAGGCTCAAATAAGCAGTGAGATGAGTGATTGCAGTCAGAACCATGACAGTTACCAAATTAGTCCTGTTTCCTTTGAGAAAAGAGGAAGAAAAAAGATCTGGTGTTAGATTGCATGACTGAACTCAGATGTTCTCAAGCCCCACAAATGGAATATGACTGTCAATGCAAATTCAAACTTTTTCAATGAGCTCAATCCCCAGGGAGAAACAGGAAGGCTTTGTGGATCATTTATGCTTCATCAATCACTGATGCCATTGCTGTCTCTCCCTATTTGTTTTAGAAAGGAATCTGCTCAAGAGAGTAAGCTGGAAAAAGAATTTGAGGCAAAGATTGGCACCATGATGGGAAATCTTTACAAAAGAAGGTCCACTTGTCCCTCTCTTCCTCTTTGAGCCCTTATTTCAAAACCAACAAGCTTTGTGCTACTTTTAGACTACAAAATATGTAATGTAGCCTGTGCTGGGCTTACAACACTCAGGATGACTGCATTGCTATTCTTGCAACAGCCATGCTGCAAGAAAGTTCAGAGAGAGAGGTTTTCTTACCTTTCAAAAGATCTAGCAATTTAAAATAGCTATCAAAACTTTTAATCCTTCATGAAGCAGTTAGGCAAGAACTGTGGTTTCCATTTAAGAAGAAGGAAAAGAAGGCACTTTGCCCCAAAGTAATGGAGCAACATTTTCAGCAGTAGAACACAACCACCAAGAGTATTTTCTTTCTAGGCCATGTACAGATTTGGGTTTTTCGTTTTGTTTGAGCATCTTTTTAAGTCAGTAAAATGTAAAGCAATACCAGCTTTCCTTGGCATTCTTGTATTTTTTATGTCAGTCAGATCTTTTGCCTTCTTCTCTCGAAGGCTACAGGATTGTTTCCAAACAGCCTGATGCTTCTAAGGGTCAGGCGCCTTACAAAGAACAAACAAGGGACTAAATTTTGCTTTTGCTTATGCTGGGTTCATGCCAGAATAACTCAGCTGATGTTACTGGAGTGAGTTACCCTTGTGCAAATCCAGAGTAAGAGAATAAACTGAACTGTCCCTTCTCTTGCAGTGAGGAGGATAAAAAGACAAGATATATATTTCTGTGAGGTATTTCTTTTGTTCATTTAGGCAAAAGTGAAACTGCTCTTATTTGCTGGCTTTGCTCTATCTTTAGCTGTAGTTATCCTTCTGAATTTGTGTTGGAGTTCCTTGTGAATATTAAGACCTCACATTTTAAGGAAAAACTATAAAAGTGGGTTGATATGGCTGAGATTCTTCATCGTTGTGGGAAAATACCTTTAATGAACAAAATGGATAAATCTGCTCAATCACAATACCTGTGGCAGTCCCTGCTCACATCCATTTCTTTGACAGCCTGATCCTGAGCAGAGGAGGCTTTTTCTCAGCAAGTGTATCTTCATTCTGAAACTTGGTCTAGGAATTTAAGCATCAGTTGAAATCATGGTACAATTACTTCTAGCTTGTGACTGGTTTGTAGGCTGACATTCCCTGTTTTACGACCCCTGGAAGCAGGGTCCCAGTTGACTGCCCACTGCAATTGCTGTGGCACAATGTGCCACTGTGGCTTCTGCTCTCACCCCATTTCTACAGTAGAATCTGGATGTGAACAAACCAAATCAAATTGTAGAGTCATGAGCAAAGGAACTCCTTCCTGTGGGAAAGGTGCTTTAGTCATGGGAATCCTTTCTAATCCTGCAGTTTCCAGCCATTTTGGAGTGCACTGAGAAGGGGATTAGAATAGGAATAACTAGCTTGGTAGGGAGATCAAGGCCAGTGTCCCAGCTGAAGTATGGCCAGCCTCAAGTACCTAGGATGTGGGGGAAATATCCATTTCCCATTCCTGAGTTTGTGTGGGAAGCATACAGAAACTTGGATATTTTGTTAGAACAATGACATCAGCTTTGTCCTGTTTCCCCACTGCTGCATTTCATCTCCTGTTTAAACTCTGTTACTTTTCTTGACAAAGAACATCAAAGAAGATTTTTAATTACAACTGTCCAGATTGCAGTAACTTTTTCATTTCAGCAGTAACAGGAACTGTTAGGGAGAGGGACTATTGGACTGGACTTTTATGTACTTTTCTTTTTACAGTGTTCTCAAATTGCACTTAAGGAAGCATCAATTTTAATTATTATGTAAATAATAAAAGCAGCACCAAAAAAAAAAAAGGCTCACATATAATCACATAAATAGCAGAAGTCAGAAAACTTTGTCAGAACACTTTAACAACACCTCTTGGCATTTTTCCCATTCCAGGCTGACTATGAAATTCAGTCAACATGGTTTAGAAAACATATACTACATATTCAATACCTGAAAGGAATCCAAGCTTCATAGGTCAATAGCTCTTAAAAATAATTTCAGTACAGTGGTTCTGAAAGTAACTTTCTAATAATTGCCATTCCCTGGGCAACTGGAAAAATTGACTGATATGTTTAGACTCAGTGGAATATGTCTAAGAAGTAGAGCTGCAGAAACAAAATTTGTCATTTCATAGTTTTAGTTGGATCATGGACAGATTTAGGAGTCCAGGCCTGTTTAATGTCAGAGTTACCCCAGGGTAGAAACCCTCCAGCCCTTTCAAGGGCATCAAACAGCATCAGTAAGAACAAGAAACCCAATCATTTCTGCTGAAGGTGCTGCATGGTCTTGGAAGAGTCACTGAAGCTCAGGTGACAGCTCTCTTTGCAGTAGTGAACGTGTCTACTACCACAGGCTGAGCTTGTTATTTATTAAAGCTGGATGTGAAAGTGCACATGAAGAGACCTCACCACCACACAAAGAAAGTTCCTTAACTCCATCCATACTCAACCTGAGTAACCAAAGCTGTCATTAACCTTGCTGCCCTTCTTCCCTAGAATGGTTTTATCTAAAGCTGAAACACATCAGGGCAGGAGCAGGTTTGTGGTTGTTGAAAACAGATGCAGCCTACAAAAATATTTTAATAATATGTTTCTAATTTTGCATGGGAGCTGCAAAATGGATTTGGGCTGGATCTTGGGAGCGAGGAGGAGAGCCTCAGGCTCCCACCCACACTTGTTTATCACAAAGACCTTTGACATTCTCCCCAGGGGAGGAAGAAAACGCATATTTTCTGTGAAGCAGACACAGAACTGTAAGCAGCATCTCAAAGCAGTGATGCAGGTGAGGGGCCTTGCTAAGAGAACTTTTCTTGCCAGATCTCCAGTGTGGCTTTATCTGTACAGATCGTAAACGGTAATGAGGCACAGAAAGGGAAGATGTTTTCAGAATCTCCAAAAACTCCTTTACACAGTAAATGTAAGATTTGAATGCATTTTCGTGGATACCAAAAGAACTCCAAGAGGATCTGAGGAAGGGCAGGCAAGGTGCTGAAGGGATTTTTCATGGCTCAAGCCTCAGGTCAAACTCAGATGGCAGCAGCATCCTTGGGGCCAGGCAAGCAGAGATGTGGCTTGTGTATCATTTCCTTACCTTCACAGATTGTAATGGTTTCTGGATATGTAACAGGGGTTTCAATCCTTGTGGGACTGCCAAGAGTATCGAAACACCAATGATTTTGTTTGGAATAGATTCCTATCCACAGTTCTTGCCATCTTTTTATTTCCGATGTACTAATTTAATGGGTTTTATGGGATGCCATCAAATAAAGGATGTCAAAAAACATTTAAAAATACGTGGTGCTGAGGCTCTTTCATAGCACTTTAAAGATTTTTCTGCCTCGGCCTCAATTAGAAGGTATCAATTTCATTTGTATCTCAAAACTGTCAGATGTGTATCTCCTGTCTTGGATTTTTTGCTTGAAGTTTTTTTATTTAAAAATCTAAGCAGAAGGAAAGGGTTGTTTTCTCTCAGGAGTTGTCTTGGAAAAATTAATAACAAATGTGCTTTTAACTGGAAGCAGAAGCTTTATGGAGTTGGATGAGTTACTCTAGAGCAGTGTGATATAATCAGCTGTGCTGAGCATTTAGATTTCCTCTGTGTGGATCAGATGCAGCCCAATGCTGTCCAGTCCAGTGGCCTGTACATAAGCTGCCAGCCAGGACTGAAAAGAGAAGATATCTTTGCTCCTAAACAGGATTAAGGCTAATCCCAGGCTTGATGGGTGTGTGTATGACACCGAGGAAACACTTGAACGGAGAGTGCTCCACAAATGGTACCATCTACTGGCACCTTGCCATTTGAGAAACTTTAGGGTAATGGAGCCTCCTGTGTCCCTGGAGGTGATTTTGTGTATTCAGTGCTTTGATTATGAACTAAGCTCTCAGGTGCCATATTGATGGTCCAAGCTGACAAGGCAAATCAGCCACCAGTGTTGGGGGCTTTTTACAACACCACAGCTCCTACTTAGGATTTACAGTCTATCCTTAGGATAAAAGAAGTCACACTTTTAACTGACTTGGTGCTGTACAGTCAATTCCATGCCCCTCAAGTGTTTGCAGTGACTGGAATTAACATGTCAGAATATCAGCTGAAGGTAGTAGAAGTTTTGGATGGAAAAGGAGCTTTATGGATCACAAGCTTGGGTTGAAAGATTAGAAATGTTTAAAGATTTCTGTCCGGGATTCCTGAATTCATGGCAAGTATAAAAGGAAATGTCCCCAAGACTTAATGAATTATAAATAAGGAACTTGGCTCATTTGTTAAATGTAAGTGCTCCTGGGTGCTGATACTTGAGCTAATGCTACAAAATGAATGTTACAAGTGTGCAGTAGAACTGTGAATATCATTTATAAGCCACTTCTGCTGGGGGAAAAGGTGTAGTGTGGAGGTTGGAGTGGCAGGGACTGACACTGGGTTGGCCCTGGTTGACAGTGAAGTCAGCATCAATCCAAGGCCATGGGAAATGAGATGCTAGGAAGGGAAATATTTTGTTAGGTTATGGTGAGAAGAACAGGATTATGGGGATAGTTATGTTAATGGATTTGCACCACATAAGGTTATGTTCTGGGTTCTTGTGTATGAATGGTTAACAACGTTTTACATCTAAGGCAATGTTCATGGGTTCACTATCTGGGATAGAATTTATATGTTGTTATGTTTGCCCCACTGCTGGCTCTTTCAAGGTTGCCCCATACCGTGTTTTGTTTATGTGCTTTTGTTGGCTCAGGCCAACAACTATTAAAGTTATTTTCCAGGCTTACTGGATCCTTCCTGTCCCTATTTCAATTGCCACCCTGGCTGGTGGCATCACTGGTGACAGTGTAGCCAAAGAAAGGTGGGAAGGCTACAATTTTATAATGGTGTGAGTTGAAAAGTTGGGAAGCTGTGAACAAGTAACAAAAGTAAAGAGCTACTCTGATGTGGAGCTCGGTTCTTAGAGCCATGACCAGCACTGTTCTTGGAGCTCAGAGGCTGGCAGGGAGTCAAATATTTCTTCCTTCTGCAGCCCCAGTAGTCCTAACATTGCTCTTTGGGGAAGAAGTGCTTTTTTACTTTGAACATATGGCATTATCTTAACTGCTTGATGAATATTTCAAAAAAGGACAAGTCTCATATTGAAGAAGGCCAAGAATGCAACTTCATTTCCTCTTCAATCTAAAAAAAAAAAAAAAAAGGCTTTTATTTGCACAGATTTAATTTGGAACGCATATGTATGACATATGTAACATCATCAAATAGTTACCTGATGCTTATCAAAGCAGTTGGAACAAAATAAACCAAACCAGTAACTCAGTGTATGTATGAGTCAGCTACTGACTGGTGTGAGTTTGTATCCAGAGCTTGTTGGCTTCAGTTTTATAAGGGTAGCATCTCTTAAGAGAAGCAGCAGAGTGGAGGCCTAGATTTTAAGAATATTCCCATCACTGTTAGGTGTAGTATATAATATCAGCATTGGAAACCTTAAATACAGCGGTGTGTATTTTAAATACTCTTTCAAACCAGCCGATTTTCCTGTGTCACACATCCCATTCCCAACAAACACGGAGCAGTCTCTGAGTGCAAACCATTGCTGTTTTCTCATCTGGTAAATGGTAAGCCCCAAGTTCTGGTGAAGTGATCTTCGTGCTGTTGTGGGGATGCCTTGAAAATGTCACTTGCTGAAAAAAAAGCAGCACCTTAAGTAGCTTGGCATTTGCATATGCAAATGGCATATGGTAAGTAGGTGGATTTGAGAGTTCAGCATTTAATGTAGAAAGTTTTGTGTAAACAGTAAGTAGTCAGCATGCTCTGTGGTACTGAAGGAAGAGACAATAGGACAGCTCAATAAGTAGGAATGCTGCTCCTAAATACCATTTTCAGGTCAGTTATTGATCCGTTTATTTCACAAAGTGCTCAGCTGTGCACATTGTGTCAACTTTAAATAGCTTGGGGCTGATTTTACTTGAAAATGAGGAGTAACTTTATTGATGTCTGTGGAGTTAACAGTGTAAACAAACCAGTTTCTGGTCCTGTCATGTGGGTAGTTGGTTTGTTTTTTGGTGTGTGTGTTTTTGTTGTTTTTTTTTTTTTTTTTTAATAATTTATGGTGGTTAAATGCAATTTAAGAACAACAGATTGCAAAGATTATGACAGCAAGATTAAAATTAGGTTATTGTGGACCTGCTGCTCATTATCCAAGTGCTCAGGTTGGACCAGGGGCTCAGAAAGAAGAGCTCTGGTAGATGGACTTGTTTAACCCTGGGTAACTGAGCTCTGCTCCTCATCATGTACTGACCAACACATCGAAAAGTTTAGGTGAAAACAAACCCATTTCTGTTTGTGTACCAGGCTTAGCACAGCAGGGGTGGGTCTGGGTTTGCTGCTTTGATTGTAACCTCTGGCCAAGGGCTGGTGTGAATGTTTTGGGACAGGACTTTTTTCAATCACTTAAGGAAAATCCATGTAAGAAAGTCTATGTAGGGAACAAACTTGTTGGACTCCTCCTGTCATAGAGGATCTACTGATTTTTCCACTTAATTTTCATAGCAAGTGCCTCTGCATCCAAGGCTTCTGTAAAATTCACTCTATTTACTTGGTGTCTTTAATTTTATTTAAAATTACATGAAGAAAAAAACCCAGTCCTTTCTTTTTGCAGTGAATCTTTTTAGGACCAGCCATTTTCACAATTTTTTCCCACAATATTATGAACACTTTGGGTTGTTTTTTTTTTTTAAATGTAATTATAAGTCAAAGTAAGGCTTAAAAAATCACAGGTCCAGATATCTGAAATACAATCATCCATCAAAAACCCTCAGTGGGACAATTACAGCCCCCACATCCTCCCACAGCAAACCATGACTGTAGGAGAATTTTTGGGGGCTGCAGCTGAGATTAGAGTGAAGTGCTCTTGCTTTGGCCTTCACACAATCACCTGCTATGAGTCTTATTGGTTCTTGGAATATGGTTTGTTTTTTGGTTTTTTTTTTTACATTAGTACCAGCTCTACATAATGTGCAATTTATTTTAGCATCTGTCTTAATGATGTCTGTTTAAATGAGATGTGAATCTGTTTCTTAAGTAGTTTTCTTGCTCTTTACAGAGCAAACAGAACTTTAAATACTCTTTAAATATAAAGTACAGGGCATATCCAATATTTCCTTTTCAACATTGAGTGTCTTCAGCATTGTTTTTCTACCCAACTTCTGTTTTCATTCCTTCCCAATATCCTCCTTGCTTCCTGAAAGCCAAGAAGACCCCTGCTGTCACCATTCCTTCCCAATGGTTTCCAGTGTTCTCCCTTCTTCTGTTTCAACAACTCACTCTAGAACCTGATTTTCAGGAGATACACATCCGACTATCACTTAGGTGGATGTAAAGGCTTACTTTGTCTTATCTTAAAAATAAAGCATTCATAAAATGATGGTAAATGAAGTCTAAGATGTTACTCTGATTTAAACAAAGTGTTGTGACCTGCACAGACTGCAGAGCCCTGAGGTGCTGGAAAAGATTCTCGGCAAGGAGTGGTCAGGTCCAGAATCTTGCTGTGCCATCCACAGAGCACTCAGAGCACTGATGCTTCTGTGAGTGTCCCTTACAGGAAATGGTTCATGGGGAGCCTGATCCCTGAGTCAGATTCTGCTGTTCGTTTAGAAATTCATTTGCAAAAGTTTATATACGAAGGTAACGGTTATTGTTTGGGGACAATAATATCACTAATAATGACAGAATCCAGCAGCCACAGCAGTGAGAAAAATGCTTGTGTTTATTCCTTTGTGTCTGCAAGTAGATCAGGTGAAAATCTGAGCTATAGATGTATCACATGGAAAACCATATGGCAGCATCTATGCTTGGACAGGCATTTGACTTGACTGAATTCATTTCTCAGCAAGCTTGTCCTTGTTGACTGCAGGATTTTGGGGATTATAACAGAAATGTGGACAAGGTTGTCACCTCCTTCAGGATTTTTAGCATGATGTAGGTATGAGCACAGGTGGGCAGTGAGACATTCTGGGCTTCATTCCTCAGCAGTGTCAGTCATTTCGTTCCCAGGATTAGAAATAAACATCAGTGGTGGAGCACCCTCCCCTATGGCCTATTTGTCAAACGGAGGCACAGCTACATCTGAGAATGGGGCTCTTTTTCAATTTGTAGGGGATACTTTGGCACTTTTTCCTTTCCCCAGGGCAAAGGGTCTAATCCTTAGCTGCTGACAGTTTTTCCTCAGAGCTGCACTGCTGCATCTCTGATGTGGACAGGACTTTAGCTGTTGCTGCTATTGTTTTGGAGAAGCTAAGGGATAGAGAATAACGTGTTGTCCTCTTGTGAAAGTGGATGGCTGACTGAACAGAGAAGTCTCTGCAGAGGGTAGTGATATGTAGCAAATGATGCTGAATAATATTGTCCCTTATTTTTAAATTTTTTTTTTAAGGAGAATATGGATGCTGGTTTAGCTCATTTGTTTTTACTATGAAGTACTGTTTGTAATAGAATCACTCATATTCTGTATGTTTTGAGTCCAAGTTTTCATTTATAAAGCATGATTGTATAAAATAAGAGAATAATTTTACTTGTACAGCACAGATAAATTCCATATTGTGCTATAAAAAATGAAGTGAATTCCCAGTTTGCTTGTGACTCAGGTGTGAAGTCTCCAGACTGACTGTCGAGTGTGCTCCAATTTGGCTGCAAGAAGATGGCTTTTTATTTTTTTAATCTATCATTCTCTAATTTTCATAAAGTAACTTGTAACATGGTTTGGGGAATTAAGAACAAAGATATTCACCCCTGAAAAGCTCATTCTTCAAGCTTGGTATTACCCAACACTGCTTAGCTCATGGCTGGCAAGGTTCAGTGGGTGGAGGAAGGGAACAGGTCTTATTTTGAGATTTTAAGAGGAGCTGAATTTTATATTAGCTTCACAGTTTATTTGTTTTTATTCCTGTCCAATAAAAAGCTGTTTTTCCATGGGAGCCTGAGGAGAGCTCACTCAAGATGAAAGGAAGTGGAATGTGTCTGAGAGAGTGGCCAAATTTTGATGGCTTCTTTTTGCTGATGGTATGAGCTGTTAAAGCTAATCTTTTTAAAAGGCAGTATTGCTTTCCTCTTACTGTATCCATTGCCCAGCTCTTTCTCATGCTTTGTGAATGTATCTTACTTGATCATCTGCCAAAACCTGCTTGTTTAATTAACCTCTTTTAATTTAACCTCTACGAAGTTTGAACGATCGTGTGCAGCTTTGGGGTTCCCCTGGTATTTTAAGTTGGTTTTGGTCATCAGCTCAGCACATGGGATTAGATTCCCTTTCTGTGCTGCTTAGTGACACAAAGGAGGTGCAGCAGCCTTGTATTCATGCTTCATTACAAAGACAAGCAGTTAACACTGCTGGATAGCTTGGTGGACCTATGGTGGTGTTTTTCCCATTAAAATCCTCTCTTGGCTCCTTGTGCTTGAGGCACATTGTGTCCCAGGTTTGTTTTAGTCTTCTAAAATAGCACCCATGGCATACAGAGTGTTTCACATTTCTTTCAGTGATCTAAAATGTGAAACGTCGTGAGGACCAGCAAAATCTAGCTCAGGGTGATGAGAATTACAAAACTGAGAGCGTTGGGCTTCTGAAATACATTTCTAATAAATGTTAGTGTGGTGTGTGATCTGCTATCATTGGTAATATTTCTCACCCATTAGCACCTCTTGGCCCATGCTGAGCCTTGGAGTGCTGCAGCTGCCCAGCTCTGGTGCCTGATCTCAAGGCTCGCATGAAAAAGCTCCTTTCAGTGAGACCCTGGAATTTCTTGGCTCTGAATCCCTTCACTGACAGCTCAGGCTGTGGCAAAGGAACACGGAGAAGAATGTTAACTTAAGATCGTTCCCCTTCAGATTGTCAGTCTGCCTCCAGCAGATAATGCCACCTTATAAATGAAGTGTGTTAGTTGCCATTCTGACCTCGTGAGGTGTGAGCAGAATGATTATTTTCATCTTTGTAGCAATTCAATTTGAAACACTTCTTGAGTGAGGGCTGTGGGGAAGGAGTATATGCACTTTGTGTGCGGATATAATCTGTTCAGTAATTTGATCATTTGATCCATTTTTGTGTTTAGAGGCACTTACCATGCAGTATTTAAGCACAGAGATCTTAGAGCGGTATGGGAGGTATTCATACTGTTTTGTAGGTTTTCTTTAAATTCACAAGAGTGCACATTTCACATAGTTGATCTTCTCTCCATGTTTTACAGTTGTCCATTATTACTTGACCTCACTAAGAAAGCAGAGCAGTGTAGCTGCAAAGGTATATTTATTATTATTTATCACTGAATGGACTGATAATTGAAATCATGCACACAGTGGTTACTCCTAGGTTTCCAAGGAGTCCTTGTGGCAGGAAGCACTGACTCCTGTATCTCCTGCTGTTGTTACTGGAATGCTACTTCACTTTGACAAACTGTCTGGGGCAGGGAGCCACTGGAGTACACCTGAACACCTGTGCTATCGATTCTGTTTATTGATTGGAGTAGCTCAGGCAATGCCCGTGATCAGCTAATTGAAGCTTCTTGGAGTTATTGGCAGAACCCACCCAGAAGGATCTGCACTCACTTGGGTCACCTGGGCCTTGACTGCTCCAATTTCCATCTGCCTGCTGCCCATCCAGCTGAAGCTGAGCAAGGCTGCAGGGATGAATAACCCCTGCCTCGGCTCTTAGCTGTTACCATTTGCCATTTCATATGAGCATACAATTTGTATTATCAGTAAAATGGCATGACAAAACTATCCTCTGCTTCATCCTGCAGATGATCAATGTCATCGTTGGCACCCCTGACATCAGTTAGCACAGAGCTCAGAGAAAGTGGGAAAACCAAGAGAGAGCTCTTTTTCTACTTTTTTGCCTTCTCATTGTTAACATTTTCCCCCTCTCTTGTTTAGTTTCCCAGAAATGTATTTTCTTTTGCACTTTGCAGGTATCACTTCTTGATAAGAGTTTTTCCTGCTTCAGCTCCATTGAAAGGTCAGCAAAACAACTGAATGTGTCTTTTGTTAAAACTTGAAATTGTGTTTATGGAGATGGTAAGTTCTGGTCGTTAACACACAGCATTGGGTAGGAGTTTGCCTCAGTACAGTGGCCAATTATCACTTCTTTTCAGAAGCTCACTCTGTTTTGCTTTATATCACCACCTACAATTTCAAAAACTACTTTGTGAAATACAGTCTACAGAACACTCTTCTCAGAAGAGAAAGAGCTGAACTGTTTCAACAGTTTTGGAAAACAGGTTTGAATTTTTAAATAGAAAATGCTACATCTGCTTTAGTTTATTTTCTTGTTTTTTCCAGCATAATTACTAAGTTTTGCCAGAAAGCTCCTTGCTGTTTATTCTTCACATTTCTAATTCCTCAGATGGTGCAGACTCAAAGGACAAGACCGTTCTTTCCTTTAAGTCACATTTCACTTTCTCCCCCCAGAAAAAATTTACCATCAGAACTCTTACCATCAGATCTGTCTGCTACAACTCAGCCTGGCTAATCTGAGAACCCCAAAGCCCACTAGGTGTTCACCAGCAGCCTTTTTTGTAAAGTGATCACAGTTGTCTGTCTAAGGGGAAGGTGTGAAAAAACCCTGATCTAGTTAACTGATTTTCATCCTTTTCACTTTATATCAAGCAAGATATTTCCTGTTGGAGTACTGATTTTAGCTATGTATATAAAGACTGTGCTGTCACTTCATATGCTTATAACCACCATCTACTGCCCCCAAGCCTTAATTAGCCTCTTTGCTTTCCTTCCTTTTAACATTTTGAGGATGTCATGGCTTATTATGTTTTGCTTCATGTTATTTGTGAGGAATAATTTCATATCTTGCTCATATTTAAACTATTCTCCAACTTGCTTTTCACACAAATGGATTTTAATGGTTCCCTCTGTTTCATATTATCAGCTGTAATTGTTAATTACTTAAATGTCTCTGTAAAATCTAACCCATCACATAATTGCACTTAATATCTCACTTTGCTTTTGCAGTGGATTCAGGAAGTGTATGAGCAGTGGTTCAGGTTTTCATTACGTTGCTCTTATGGAAGTAACAAATTGTCTCCATCAGAAATCATCATCACAAAGTGGTCGTGAAGGTAAAAACACAATGAATTTCTGTTCACGTAATTCTGTTCACATGTGCAGGAGCATTTGCTCACAGTTTGAAGAGTTCATATGCAGCAAAGCCTGGAACTGTTAGTTATTTTGCAGCTTTCTGGTGGATTTATTTCAGTGATTTCATCCCCTTTGCCAAGGAGAAGGTATATTTCATTTGTTCTGGGGAGAGCATTTAGTATCTTTGATGTTGCAACTGTCATCAATAGAAGCCATTTAAATTCTAGTTGGCAGAAGATTCTTAATTGGACCCCATGTGGTAAGGTCAGCTTGCCTGTCAGAGTGCTGTATAACTTGAGGGAATTATTCTTTCAAATACTTCAATTTGTCTTTCATTGCAGTTGTGTGATTCCAAGTGGCAAGGATGAGCAGTCATGCAGAAAATCTGTGACAGAATTCTTTGACTGCTTCTAAAGCTTTGCATGCTGAAGATCTTTAAATGTTACTAAATTAACGAGTAAAAGCAATTTCATGGAGTGTTAATGATAACAAAATGACATTATCATTCTTTTATGTTTTTATGCAAGGCAGTTATACAGAATGAATGAGAATATGTAATGAGCAGATTTAATTGATTAAACCCTCGGTGCAGTAAGTGGGAACTCCAGTTTGAGCTACATCCCATTAAATACTGAACTCTTGATTGCTGTTTAACAAAATCAATACAGAGCAGAAGTCGGCAGTGAATCTTGTGCCTGCAGTAGTAATGCAGTTTGACAATAAAAATCAATGCCCAGTCCCAAAACTGAGCAGTTAACAGTATTTGTGGTTTATGTCTTTTATAGATCCTTAGATCCTTAAGGCCATCTGTTAATTTACTGCCTGTGTCTGGATCTGGGGAGGTCACTGACTTAGAGAAATAGGGTTTTTTTTTCCTTATTTTGTATTGTGTATCAGCTTCTGCTACTAAAATCTGTATCTGTTGCATGTAGAATTGTTGCTCAAAGTATTAACCTGTACACACCTCTAGATAAAAGACCACCACCCACGTAGTGAATATGCAGAAGGGATCCTTTCACAAAACCAAGCACAATTTCCAATGGTTTATTCTTTAAAAAATCAGTCTCCTGACAGTGACAATGACAAGTTTGGAGGTTTTTAAAAGTCTGTAATAGATTCTTTATCAAAATACCTTTTTCACAGAACTAAATGTAGCCAATTTTTACATATCTTGTGGAAATAACAGGACTGCAGTTTGGTTGCAAATAGATTGGCTGTTATCCTAAACTACCCAAGAGCAATGTGTGAAATAAATGAGAATTTAACTAATTCATAGTCCAGTAATCAGGCACTTTATACTTTTCCTGGAAAGAAATTGTGTCTATCTTCATCCATCAGTGAAGATTTAAGAGCTGTGTGCCCTGAGCTTTCCTTTCATTTCCAGTTCTTCCCTTTCCCAGTACAACTTCATGCATACTCATGAATGTTTTATAGAATAGAAATGAAAGTCAGTTCTTAGTATTTCACAATATATATTTCTCAGAAGTTTTTATTATTGACAGATTTATTTTTGTGTATGTATGCTGTACATTTTGTCTTGGACTGTGTTATCTTTGTGAAGTATTTTGTATACAACAGAAAATAAGGCACATAAAATGTACATGAGTGCTTGAAGTCAAGTCTCAGACCCTGCTGGGAAATTGAGCCTGGTGTCTTGACTTGCAGCCCTTTGACCAGTAAATAATATTTCTTCTTGAACAGTGAACTATCATACCCAAACTGAAATAACTGATAATTTTAAAACCTAGAACACAGTTCATTTTTTCAAGCTGGATCAGAAATCTTACACTCATCTGGTAAGCTGCAGAGTATGCTCCAAAAAAAGGGGGGAGAAGTTTCTGTGTCCATACATGGTAAAGAATTTATGAGAATTGTTTTGGAATTACTGCTGAATCACTCTTAAAATACTCAGTAGAGACCTCTGAAAAATGTGCAGTGGTGTGAAGCAAATTAGCTTCCTGCCACCAAAAATGTCTTTTTTTAAAGACAATTTATGCATGTAATTTTCCCACCATAAATCTTGCAGAGTGGTTGTGATTTTTATTGTGAGACTGAAGTGTAGGGATAGAGAATCCATCTGGACGTTTACCTATGGCTTATTTAATTGTAAAAAACCTGCAAAAGCAGTGTCTGGCAGTGTGCTAGTGTGAGTGGGTCTTGGAATCACCAACAGCTCCCACTGGGAGGGACCACTGGAGGTCATCTGGTCCAGCCTCCCTGCTCAAACAGGGTCACTCATGGCACAGGATTGTATCCAGGTGGTTCTTCCCGTGGGGAAGACTGCAGACCCTCTCTGGGGAGCCTGTTCCAGTGCTGTCACCTGCACACTAAGGTTCTTCCTCAAGTTCAGGTGGAAATTCCTGGGCATCAATCCCTGCCCATTGCTTCTTGTCCCATTGCTGAGCACCAGGAGCAGAGCCTGGTGCCTGCTCTGACCCCTCCCTGCAGGCACAGACACACAGGGATGAGGTCCCCTCTGTCATCTCTTCTTCAGGCTGAACAGCCCCAGCTCCCTCAGCCTTTCCTCATGAGAGAGGCTCCAGTCCCTTAATTATGGGATCACATCCTTTGGCTGCTTTTGTTTTACCCTTAAGCAATGGCAGTAGCGTTATGGCTGGTAAAAGTTATACACACACCCACCCCAACACAAACACAGCTTAGGTTGTGTACTTACAGTAGGAAAAAAAAATAGTTTCCTGATGATGTGGCTTATTTGGGTTATTCCAGTGCTGACAGAAGCAGGACAGCATTTTGGAAATGGGGCTTGTTTGTGTTTTTACTAGGCCAGCTTGCTTCTCTTTGTTAATCTAAGAGCAAGTAAGTCTGTCTTAAATTTCTGCCTTGCTTGTTCACATATCAACCTAAACTGCAAGGGAACACTCTTGCCTACATCATCTGTCCCTTCAGAGTTTGTGTAGTCTGTTCCAGGAAAGCCTGTGGCAGAAGCTTACACTGATGCAGCTATGGCAAGTGGTACCTAATTCTCTCTTTATCTCTTAATCTAATCAAGCAGTACACAGTAATTCCTGAAGCATAACTGGATTATCAGCACAGCCAAGCCTCTATCCAGTCACAGTTTGAAATGAACCACCTTACAAGGCCGTGGCAAAGGCACTTGATAGAGTAGGGACAGTTAAAACACCTAATTATGCAGTTTGATTAATCAGGACATCTTTGAAATCACTGATGATGTTCTGATGGCTGCAGACTGAGATTTATCATGTGCAGATATCATCTACTTCTTTCAGCCTCGAGGTATAGCTGTTTGCTTCCTGGAAGGAGATTTTTGCTCCTCACAGTGTTTGTAAGTAATAGCTGTTTTTCACTGAGGGATGAGTATGAGTCCTTTCTTCCACAGTGATTTTCTGTATGTGGGTTGGTTTGGTTTTATTTTATTTGGGTTTTGTGGCTTTGGTTTTTTACATTATGTGGTCATATAGAGAAAGCTTACAAAAGCAAGGTACTGCTGAATAGTCTGTAGCCTGGACAAAACTCTGAAGATCATAGTCTCTCATGTTCCAACAAACTTTTTCACTTGTCTTTTTTTTTTTTTTTTTAAGCTCTGTCAATAGTGTTGAAGGATTCTTATTGTTGCCATTGACTGGCTTTGGTTTAGAAAATAATTATGAACTTATAATTTTCAGCAGCTCCATAGTAGCAGCAGTATAATACAAATACAGTTTTGGAAGAAAAGAACAATATTTCAGGTGTTAGGGCTGCACTTTCTTCTGGGCTAGGAGTGAGAGGTCATTGAAGAAGAAAATGAGTTTAACTGGTACTTACTAACATTTTCAGAGTGCCAATTTGACTCCCATCTAATATGTGAAGTTTAGAGAGCATTTGTCCCAGAACAGACTATTATTCACTGCCCTGCAGTGCTGAACTCCAGCAGAGGTGAGTGCAGCCTCCAGGCTGGTTTAGCTGCAGTAGTACAGACACTCAGAACACAGTACACGTGTTCCTGCAGAAGAAAAACATAACCTAGTAACCTTGTAATAGTCAGAATTGGTAGTTCAGTTTTACAAAAAGTGTTTTACAGATATTCAAAGCTTCTGTAAGTACTGAAAAATCAGCTTAGTAACTGTATAATAGAAAAGTTGTGATACCTACTGATCTAACACTGTCAATGAAAGCTTCCTGAAGCTTTTCCAGGAACTCCATCCAAGTACTGAGTTCCTTCAGCTCTTAAGATCTGCTCTATACATAACACTTAGCTCTTACAGAATACCAGGTGTTTTTGGCTTTGTCGATGTGTCAAAAGTGACATTAAAACAAACTTGGATAGTTTTGGTGAAGACTTCAAGTAGCAGTAGCCTAATTGTGCTCTCAACAAAGTCAACTTAATATGTCACCAGATGAGAATCCATTTAATGCTTTTAAAGTTGAAGTTCATAACTGCACTAGGGTGTATGTGGTTATTTGGGTGACTGGACAGAGTTGGAGACAGAATGTGGGGCTGCAGTTTTAAGTTTTTAAAGAACTTTGTATCTTTGTTAATTATACAAGTTACTGGAATGTGTTCAAGTCCATTTATACTACAACTCTTGGGTACTGCAGCTTAGAAAGCCCTGCAGACATGCTAATGTTCAACTCCCATTTTAGAAGTGTAGTTTGCATCATGAACTGATCTCTTTGCTAAACAGAGAGTCTTCATTAACTTGGATTCACTAATTCCAGTGCCTGGGCAAGCTGCAAGTGATAATGAGATGCAGATCCTGGCTGATGACTGATGAAGCACTTGTGGAAGGTTTGTTTTTCCAGACATGACTATGTTTGTGTCTGTACCAGCAACATCATTGGTATCAATATCTGATCAGAAGCCTACACTGATTGATTGGCTCTCACAAAGCTTAAAATAACTTCTATTCCATTATGAGCAGTTACAGGGGACTTTCCTGCAGCTCCTGGGACTGCGAAAGCCTCAGGGAAGGGTCCACCTGTTCTGACAAATGAGTGCAAAAACTGAAACCGGGTGGATTCCACCTCTGAAATGTGCAGTGACTCATGAAAGTGCCCTGTGTGCATGGGATGGATCTGAATGTCCTGATGACTGTCTCCTTGGCCTGTCCAGCACGTGTGAACAGGTTTTTTTTGTGTAGAACAGCCAGCATCCCTGGTGTGCTGTAAGGGGGAACCATGTGTTCCTGAGCAGCAGAGTAGACCCCAGTGTGACTTGGCTTGTGGCAGTGGCTACTGGTGCCATTGCTAATGAAAGCACATCACTATTAACAGACATGTGAGAGAAGTGCAGGAAGAAAATGCAGAAAACTGCTGTCTGCATGCAAAAAATGCTTTTTAATTGACTGCCATCAGTAGAGGCAGAAAGCCAGTCAGATAAAAATCAGCACTTCCTTGGCACTGTTCTGTTACAGTTGTCTGTCTCTTGCCACACATTATTACTGAGTGCTTAATCAGTATTAAATCTAATTCTGGGATGACATCTGAGAAATTATTTTACAGCATTAGCAGTTGGAAGAATGTCCTGCCTGTTAATTATTTACATTATCTGTCTCTCAGAATAACAGCTGGCAGTTAAAATACTGTAGAACGAAACCCAGTACCCAGATAAATGCTGTATTTATGCAGGTGTAGGAGCATACTGTGTAATCTCTTAAAGTCACTGCCTTCAGAAGGTGATGAAAGAACTCATTTGGGGCACATCCTGTACTGATATGTCTTAGGGAAATGGGAGATGCTTTTCTCTGTGCACACATACACAAGATATCTAATGCTAGCAGTTTTATAATGTGCCTAGGGAAGAGCTAGAGGGTCACCACAAGGGCAGTTAGTCTAAAAATCAGTCAGTCAGCTGTCATTTCTGAAATGTAACTATCCTGGCTGATTTTGAGGAGAATATCAAGGTGTTTGTTGTGAACTCTCTGTTGGGGTTCTGGCATGTGCAGGTTTGCTTCCCATTTCTCCAGCAGTGTGTGAGCCCAGAGTGTATTGCTGTGCTAAGCCACAGCACCCTCATTCCAGGGAGTAGGAGTGGGACTGATGACCAGAACTGCTTTCAGTTCTGGATAAGCTGGGAATGCTGTGTTGCTGAGAAGGCAAACAAGTGAACTAAATGCATACATTTTGTCCTTTCAGAGTCCAAGCCTTGGCAATCTCTTTCCCAGGGTGCCAGGCTTTGGTGTGTTCCCCAACTGATTTACGTGATTCCTTCAGTAGGAATCTTCCCCTGGGAGCATTGTGAGGAGTTCTGCATGTCCTCATCCTTTGCCTGAGGACGAAGCCGTGGTGGGGCCTGTGAGGTCTTGATCCATAATGAGTCATTTGACCCCTCTCCTGTTTTGCCTTGGAGAAGGGAAGGATTGCACAGACGTCCTTTTAAGGAGCCACATGCTCCAGGGTGATGAAGAGGGAGACAGAGGACAAGCTGTGGCTTTAAATACCCCAATGCAGATTTTGGGTCTTTTTAAAGACGAGGACACTTGCTCTTAGGGTCTCTGCACTATTTCAGTCCGTAAATGCAACTTTCAGGTTCATTTTAGTTAAATATGCTTTTTCTTCTCTCCTGCCAAGTTGTCATGCTTGTTCAGTAGAAATACTGGGTTTTCCCCTGAGGCAAATACAATCTTGTGAAGGGCAAAGTATTTGGGAAACACTGGGATGAAAAGGAAATTTAGGAATTGCATGGCATAGTTTACAAATAAAAATCCCGAGATGTTTTTTAACCTTACAAATAATGGTCTGGTCCTTCTCCCTCCTCCAACCCCATGATTCATTTACCTTTGTACTTAATTCTGGAAATATGTACTGTATTGTGATGCTTGTTGAGAACATGCAACTTAAGTTATACTACTCAGCCTGAAAATACTGGGGAAATGCAATGATAGGATAATACATGATCTGTGTGAATAGAGGGCTGTTTGTAGCATCTGGCTGTCAGATTTCTGTTTGCTTGTCTCGTTCGAGCATTCTGACAATTAATCAAGATGGAAATGCTGCTCTGGATGTGCAAAGGATTGGACAGAGTAAGTGCCAACCTGACCATATGCCTTTTGGCAAAGCTGCTGTTTGGCTTAAGTTTTATGAATTTTCACTATGAATTTTCATCTTTTCTCAAAAAAGAAGAAACTAATAATGAAGTAATTCTTTTCAGGGCTGTGAGCAAGACCATTTTTGCAATTCTTGGCATATACATTCAGAAGAAAAGAGTAACAATGCATGTTCAGGCCATTCAGTTTCATTTATGTTGACAATATACTCACAAATTTTCTACGGTTGGCAGTAAAAATTTTGGCTAATGTGCTCTGCTTATTGACTGAAAATCCTCCCATGCACTTCCAGGGGAAGTCTTGCTCTCCTATCTACTCTCCATTTATCTCATAAATTACACTGGAATAATAAGACTAAAAAAATTTCTTTTTAATCACAAACCAGCTGAAAATGGGCAATAACACTGCAAACTGTCCCAAAATTTCTCAGCTAGCCCTGGTGCTGTCAGCATCATTCTAGCACTGGCAGTTTTTGCATCCTGACAGTCAAATTTACTTTAGCAGTAGTTCCAGAGGAAAGTTGTGTTAAACTTCTCTGCCCCCCACCAGTGCTTTGGGGTGAGCTTAAAAAAACAAAAGGCAGTAATTCTTGGCCCCATAATGCCTTGGCAATCCCATCCAGTTTTCCCTTTAATGTTTTCCACATATGGTGGTGAAATCTAGTGTCTGACTTCTTTTCTAAATATAGAATCATAATTCTTTTTAAAATTATCAATGCAATGAGTCTTATTTATTTTCAAGATTTTTTTTTTCTCCTTTTGCAATATAGCAAAGTATTGAGGGTTCTTGTGTTGTCCATTTCCCATAGACACTTTTGAAGACATTTTATTCCTTTTTCTTAATGTTTGACTGCATCTTGGGAAATATGCCCTTTCCAGTTTTGAAGCAGAAAGCAGAGTAGCAAAGAGCACAATCTTTTGACAGTGGAAGAGTGCCAGGCATGAGCAGGCTGTTCCCCACTATCAGCACAGAGCTTGTTTTTCACACAGCTGTGCTTGGTTCTTTGGTAGCAGTGATAGAACAAAACCAGTGGTGGTAGTAGCAAAGCACAGGCTCAGTGGTTTCTTAGCTGAATTTTGAGTTTGTCTCTTACATTGCACTACGCAGCTGTAAAATCCTCATGTACTTCTCTGTTATTGGAGTGACCAAATGGAATTAACTTCATTAACATCAATGGCTTTGAATTTGCTCTTTCATGATGCAGGATTTTGTCTTGGAGGTGAAAAGTGGCTGAATGTAAGCCTAGATTGTGAAAAAACAAGTCAAGTGAATGAGTTTTATTTCCCCGTCTCCCTGCAAATATTTGTGGTTTTTTATCTAAAGAGCAGGAAGCAGCAGTGATTTTAGTAATATGCCTAGAACGAAATCTGGGGTTTTGAACAGCTTTCCCTGCTTTGGCAGTGCTTTCCTTTGTCAAATTCACAATGACTTGTAACAACTATTCAGAAGCAATCCTACCAGTGCAGATTTCAGTTTTAGCGGCCTGTTACACCCCAGACCACTCCACTTCTCTTGGCAAAGGAAAGAATATACAGTGTTCTATCAGGGGAGAAACTGGTAATTGGCACTTGAAAGCAAACACTTTTATTCATAAAGAGAAGAAATTATACCAGTGTACAAGTAAAGTCACAACTCATGATAGTCTTTAACAAGCAGACAGTTCTTCTTGGGTAGTGGGGGTACATAGAAAAATATGAAGTTATTTTGAAATCACTTGGTATTTTTAAGTTGGAATCAACAGGTTCCATCCTGCTAATGTAAATGTTCTTAGGTATAACTAAAAGCATGTTTGAAAAAACAACATGTAAGGAAAGAGGCAGTTTTATTTAAAACTGGTGAAACATCCAGGATGACATGAAGAGTAGTGTTGTTGACTTTCTTATGGATTACCTCAGATTTTGGGTTTATATTGTTGCAAATTATGTATTCTGTACCCTGAATACTGGAATTAATTACAGTCATGGCAAGAAGATCTTTGGGATTTTTTTGTTCATAATCACGTGCAGCCAGTGACATAAAGATCTGGGAGACTGCCAGAATTGCAGTAACAACATAAAGCAAATTTCTTACATAATTTCCTGACTAGCACTTTCCCAGAGTACAGTAACCCTGCATATAGCATTTGAAAGCATAACCAACAGCGTTACAGAACAAAGCCCAGTACGATTTTATATCTGAGAGAGGATGAAGGGATTAAAGTCTAAGGATCAGAGGAATAGTCAGAAGGGACTTGTATTCCTAAGTGTTTCTATAGAAAAGTTACAGTGTTCTCTGTGTGTCTAGGACTGAAAGGATTTCGAGATTTGCCACTCTTTGCCACTCACCATTTCTTGCATTTTCTGTTGTACTCTGAGCAAGACTGATAACATAACATAGTGAGCTTTGCAGATGGAAAGGAACTGGTTTTGTAACAGATTGAGTTTTGGGAGCAGGGTGTGGGTAGAAGAAGATATGCATTGCTGGTTTAGTCTCAGACATGTGGTCAGATCCTTTTGTTTGAGCCTCCCCACATTCTTCAGGATGTGAGTGGGAGTATTCTCCCATACATGAAAATCTTTAACGACTCCTGTGACTTACAGTGAACCTCTGATACTGCTGGTTTCTAATAAAATAATTTTAAATTTATGTTGAGGTAAGACAGGCATGGAGGTCTAAAGACACATGGTGAAATACACAGTGCTTCTGAAATCTGCTGATGAATGAAGGGTGGTGTGAACCATGGCCTGCAAGCTGCAGAATGGTGAATAAAGGTAATAGTGACAGATTGAGGCTCCAAATTAATAGGCATTGTATGCTGCACCTTTAGCTTCCTAACATAATGGTTGTGAAGTCAGGAAGATGAAACTTTTTCCATTTAGTGGCATTTCTCTTCTGACAGAAGTGGTGGCCACAGATGCAACAGCACAATACAAGAGCCAGGGTGTGCCTTTCTTTCCTTTCCAGTCATGTTCATTGCTCTGTGTGGACACCTGTATTAGTGAGAGGAATATCCAGCTCCTCTGAATGGCCATGAGCAGTTCTGCCCACTGCTCATTCAGAGTTTCTCCCCCCTGGTAAGGGCAATAAATTTTCTCAACAACTTTCTTCTATGGGCCTGGGAAGGCCTACTTTTTTCATTCTTTCTTTTTATTTTATGTTGGGTTACTTTTGCTCTCTTATGGCCTATGGAGTTGACTGTGTTTGCTTTCACCTCTCTTCCACTGGGCAAGAAGCCAAACCATGACTCTTGGTGGAGGGATGCAGACTTTTTGGTAAAATGGAATATCTGGTAGGATATCTAGTTCTGTCCACAGCATAAATTCTTAGGAACATGGCAAGCATAGTGAATAGAGATGTATGAGCAGCAAGGTGCCCATGCAGCCCTCATGCAATTCTCAGGGATTGAAACAGAGCCCATAAAATGTGTCTGGAATACCTTTCCAATCATGTTAAAGCTAGACTTCCTGTATTTAAGTGTAAACTACCTAATAATGTATGGCAAAGTGTCTTCACAGTACTACAAGGAATCTTATCACCAGGATTTAGTTGTGGTCAGGAATACATTAATAGATGACAACATCTTCTCTTGTAATAGAGAAATTTTTGCTCTCTGTAACTAAACCATGAACCCACAGAGGGAGAGAAGAAGCAAAAGCACATAGCCCAGTTGAGGAAACAGTTTGCTGCTGTTATTTTTAAGGGGTTTGTGCCATTTGGGAATTTAGCCTAATATACCTGATCCTTAAAAAAAGGCAAATCACCTCCAGAACCAGTCTTAATAGTGAGAGAGGATATATTATTTTTTTTCCAAGTTACACACATACTGTTGACACATCATGGTTCAGTTGTAATACACTTACAACTTGGCTGAACAAAGAAAAGTATTTTTTTCTACATGACTGCTTAGCACACAAACTCAGAGTGATTGGCAAAGCTGAAAACAAAATATCTTTAAGAGAAAATAAAACAAAGCAGCTTATATAGTAGAGAAGGGAGAGGGGAGTTTTTTTATTGCAATCTCCTTAAGGGACAAAGTGGGGAAATCCCCTGATGTTGTTAGCATGACACAAGATCTTGTGTTTGAAGACTTGCAGAAGTGTATCTCATGTGATGACTAATCTCATTTGTCTTTTCTATTTTTCTGTCACCATAACTGTGATGTTTGAGGACAGCTGGTGTCCTCAGAACGAAGCCATCCTGTGTCTGTTTGTTCCATCGAAGTCTAGAGGCTGAGCCAGCGAGGGTGGCAGTGCAGCTAAACTTGGAGTGCAGAGCCTTGTTCCTAATGCCCTGACAACAGGACTTTCAAGGTGAATTGTCTCATGACCTTGGGCCTCCTTGGGCTTGGGAAGAATAATTTTGTCTAAATAGAGACATCCAACAGAGTCGTGTTCTCGATCCAGATGGAGGCAGTGAAGCTGAGGAACTTGACTCTGTGGACATGTGGATTACAGGCAGAGATGATTTTGGTTTTCAATATTGTTCCTCTATATCGAAGGGATATGTTTAGGTAACTTCCCACTAAAAGGTGAAATAGAAGCCTTCATTTTCCCTTATTTTTAATTGAGAGTGCTGCTGGGCACAGTTTTAAGTTCTGCTCCCCATATTCCTAATGAGGTTTTTTCCCCTCATATTTCAGGGTTCTGTACTGAAAAAGTAATTTAACTGTTGAAGGATAATGTGGGAGTTTCTGAAACTGAATAGGTAAACATATGCTGGGATTATTTTATTTAAGACATTCCTTGTTTGCCACTAAGGAATAAGAGGAATCCAAAAAATGTATTGCACTTAGCTGTAGCTGTCATGAATGCTAGAGGAGGTCCCATAAAGGGGCTGAAGATATTTTATTCTATCCATTTGTCAGACTAATCACTGTCTTGTGAGAGGGATTATTTCAATAAAGAATGAAAGTCAGCTCTCAAGTGAGAAGGAAATGAATGATGTGAAGAGATACCTGACTCATAATTAACTGTTTGACAGGTGAGCATGCACAGTGTTATATAATACTGTATGAACGTAGTTCAAAGGCAGTGTGTGGTGAGTCACAAATTCTGCATTCTCAAACTTTATAAGGCATTGCATGAAGTGATTCTTCTCCTCCTAGGTGCTGAATTACTTTGAGTAGCAAAACCACTTTTTTGTGTCATATCCTCCTGGTTGTTAAGTACAACTCCTGCATGTTTCTATCTCCTTCAAATGTCTCCAGGTGACTCAAAAAAAAAAAAAGAGACATTGGGATATTTTTCAAGAATACCTTGCATTCAGTGCATTTTCAGAATCCAAATTCCTCTCATATGTATTTCAGAAGCTCTTGCCAGTTGCGTCCTTCCACAGTGTGTATTTTACTGTGTTCATTGAGTTATTGTCACTGTAAAAGTCTTAAGGTTATTTCATGTACAAGCAAATCACGCTGAGGTCAAAGCAAGTTTAATAACACTTCTTGTTGAATTCTAAAATATAAGAGGATCATTCTGCTTGAATACTTGGCAGCTGTGAAGTGTTTTAATGAACAGAGCCTTATTTCTGTATGACTATTAAAGCAAATAATGTTGGTGAATATACATGTTTGCACAGCAAGCAAAAATCTCTCTTGCAGACTTTTTGCACCTCTCTGTCTTTCAAGTACATTTCTTCTCAAGGGATGCAGCCTGGAGCTCATGGAATGATTTTGTAGTGCAAAGATGCCAAGCACTAGTTAGTAAAGAGTTTTCAAGTGCAAGTGCTCACAGCTGCAAAATATGTTCCTGTACCTTTACTCTGGCTGTTCTACCCAGAAAACCCTTCTGTCTGTTCACTAGCAATGCACTGGCACCAAACCTGCAGCAGCGAGTGTTATCCTGGCCTTCATCTTACAGAATGCATAGGAAGGACGAGAAATGTACATTTTGCCTCAGCACCTGCTCATCACCACCTTTATAATTCAGGTTTGCAGGGTAAGATTTGGGATGTCCTACCCTCCAGAAACAATTTGGATCATAGTGATCGCTGAAGTTGTGCAGAACTGACACGAGCAATAAGTGAAGACAGTGAGATTTTGCAAAAGAAAAGAAACAGTCCACAAGAGAACTTATCTCTGATTATTGCTGACAGGATAAATGTTCCAAAAAGATCAAGAGCTGTTCCAGTGTAGTTTTCTTATTTCATATATTGATAGGCTTCTAAAGCACACAGCAATTAGATAAATTGTCTACCAGTGCTCAGTGAGGGGCTGATACAAAGCTTGCTAAGACAGGTAAGACAGAGACTGTTAGGTAGATCCTAGCAAAAATGGCTGGAATTTCTACGCTTGAAAAAGGCAAGACAGAAATCATCTTCAGTTGAACATATATAAATATATACAAAAAAATTTCTTAATATTTAGAACACAAAGGACAGTAAAGATGGTGCAGAATTGATTATGCATGTATTTTAGAATTCATTTTGCATGAATTCTAAGCCAGGAGCTTGCCAGTGACAAAATAAAAATGCTTTATTGCTTCCCCACATTAAATAACCAGAAGGTGTTTTTTTTGTAGATCTTTAAAATGTCTGGTGAATGTCACAGATTTCTAAATCAAAAAGGTTAAAAAAAAAGCTTTTTAGAAGCAGACAACACGGTGCAGAACACTTGTTTTTGCTCTTCTAATCAATACATACAATTTCTTAAAATCTGCCTAATATACTGTGAATTATGCTGGTCAATTATTTAACAGTTATAAAAAAATGCAGCACTATCCCATCCTTGATATTTTACTATGACATGTATTTTTGCTACATATTTTTGCCTTTCCCTTGATTAGAACATTGGTTTGTTATATTATTTCATATATAAGAAAGTGTTAGTCCTCTATATGTAAAATATTTCAGTAAATAAAAGTTGAATTTACAATTTAAACTGATAAGGCAGCAAAACCAGTTATCAAATTACATATAAACAGTGTATTCAAGGCACTGTGAAAACATGTGAGGCAAAATGAACACTACAAAGTCAAGAGCTGTGCTGTAAAGCTGTGACACTGTTATTTCAAATGTTGCATATCACAGAAAACCCCACTTCTCTGCATTCTTCAAAAAGTCCCTTTATTCTTTTATCCCAAAGCAAGGACATAAATCCTTGCTGAACTAATAATGCAGCCAGGAAAAAAAATTGCAAATTTTTGTTTAACCATTTAATATGCTCTTAGAGATTAACTCGGTGCACAAGGCCTGGGGAACTAATCTAAAAAGCCCTCTGGGGGACACTTTGGTTGGAGGGAAGAAAAACTGGCACAGCAGTAACTCCTGATGTGTCCTTTGCTGGTAAATGGCCTGTGACACTCTTCTTTTTCTTCCTGCAGTTCTGCACTGCCTTGGAAATGTTGCATCCTCAGGCTTGGATATGTCTCTGACCCAAGAGGGCTGCTCAGAGGAAAGAAGGAAGCTTAATGAGATTTAGTGCCTAGTCTGGTAAGTCTCCATGTGACTCCTTGAGTTGACCCCAACCTCCTAGTTATTGCTGTAAAGGAACAAGCTTTATATGATCAGGAACAAAGACACTAATGTCTTCTATGCTTTCTTTCTGGAAAAGAAACAAAATTAAAAGCAGACAACATAGTTTGGCCTCTGCTGGCACAAGACTTCTGAGCAGAATAGGAAAAAATTACCTTTTGCAATCCCAGGAACAAATGATTTTGTCCTCATTAATGAAAGGGCAAAATGTGGACATGCAGCAGAGGCAGAGCAATTGTGTTAAGGACCATTGCTCCTGAAAAAAGGCTGGAGGGAGGGGATTGGGATGAGTGAGCTCTGCAGAGTAGTACCCTACTGCTCCAGCTGTGCACCACTCGTCTGATTTACTGGGATCCATGGGACAGAATGGAGATGTGGGCAGAGGGATGGGAGGAGCAGAGTGCATCCACCCTTCAGTGCAGGACATGCTGCCCTCCTGCCCAGGGGCACAGAGCAGGGCTGGCTGCAGCAGCTGCCCCACGGGGCTGCTCCCTGGGCTGGGGGCATCTCGCACTGTGCGCTGAAGCAGCTGGACAGGGTGACATGAGGGGGAAGGTTGCTCAGCCAGCACCAGGGGTTTTGAGTATTTGTTTTGCTCGTTGCCAAAATCAGTCCTGACTCACAAGCTTTTCAAGTAGCAGCAGAAATCTAGTGTCTTTAGCTCACAGCCCAGTCTGTCATTTTGTGTTACATCATGCACTATTCCAGGAGGGTGAGATGCCTATGATTTCATAGCACAGTTGATTTTCTAGCTTAAGTCCTCAAGGGACCTTAAAGGGAATGGAAACCCACAAATAAAATTAAGAAATTAAAATACATTAGTAACTCTAAAATGCAGCATTTATTTGGATTAAAAAATACAAAATTGTAGTGATCCTTTATAATGGATTTGATTTTGGTTCTGCAATGATTCAATAGGTTCCTGCTTCCCAATCTCACTTTGTCTTTACTTGGGGAAATATTTTTGTGGAAGAGGAATCGATACTATGGAAAGTCTCTAGTTGTTCTTAACAGGTTTTAAGTTTTCTGGACTACTAGTGGTCTATATAAAAGTTGTGACTTGAAGTCAAAGTCCACCTTTCATCGTGAAAACCTTATTAGTTGGGTACTTAATTACCCCACGTTCCCCCAGTGGAACACAGATACCAAGCTACTGAAAGACAAAAATTTTTCGTATTTTAAATTCTGATGGAACAGCCCAACTCATTCTAAGGCCTGTGTGTACATTGTCTGGTCTTTCTGGACTAACTAAACTTTGGTGTAGATCAAAGGGGTTCTCTCTGACATGGAGGTTCCACATATCTCTAATAAAAACAGGGGCTTGTCTCATTGTGCCAAAACAAGGAGTGTGTGGTCTGTGCTGGAGGAAAATCCAGCCTAGTTTCGTTCCAGATGCAGGCTAACACTCTATATGTAAAAATCTCTAAAAGTAGTTAATCTTTCCTCTTTTGTTGTTAAGAAAAGTGAACTATTTTAGAGTATCCCATCACAAACTCTTGCCTGAGGGCAGCCAAAAGTGGAGAATGTTGAGCTGAGAAGATACAGAAATGCTTTAAGTGGACATTGCCTGCTGTGGGAATCAGAGAGCAATTTTTTTGACTTCATGTTCTCATGAAGCTTATGTGACACTGTGTGCCAGTTCAGTAACTTGGTCCTCCTTTAACTTGTACCTATTCTCAAATGGTGTTACTAAAAGCAAGCTTTTAATGTCAACTCAGTTGTCAAGCCTGTTCAGGCATAGTTGTGAATAAAATTAAGTTAGCTGATAGGTCAGTTTATGTTTTGAAAAGGACTTGAGGGTGCTGGTGGATGAGAGGCTAGACATGAGCCAGCAATGTCTGCTGGCAGCCCAGAAAACCAGTTGTGTCCTGGGTTTCATCCAAAGCACTGTGGGCAGAAGGGGAGGGAGGGGATTCTGCCCCTCTGCTCCATTCTGGTGAGACCCACCTGGAACAGTGCATCCAGATCTGGGGCCACAGCATAGGAAGGCTACAGACCTGCTGGAAACAGTCCAGAGGAGGCCACCAAGATACCAAGATGAATTGAGGGATGCAGCACCTCTCCTGTAAGGAAAGGCTGAAAGAACCGAGGTTGTTGAGCCTGGAAAAGAGAAGGTTTTGGGGTGACTTAATGTGACCTTCCAGTACCTGAAGGGAACTTACAGGAAAAATGGAGAGAGACTTAAGAGCATGGAGTTATGGGACAAGGGGAATGCTTCACATAAGGAGTAGGTTTAGATTAGTTATTAGGAAAAAGCTCTTTACTGTGAGGGTGGTGAGGCACTGGCACAGGTTTCCCAGAGAAACTGTGGCTGCCCCATCCCAGAAGTGTTGAAAGCCAGATTGGATGGGGCTTGGAGCAACCTGGTCTAGTAGAAGGTGTCCCTGCCCATGGCAGGGAGTTGCAGCAAGATGAGCTTTAAGGCCCCTTCCAATCTAGGCTGTTCTATAAAATGCTGCTCCTGCTGTGAGTTGGACTTGTGCTGTGTCCCATTTCCATCACCAGTTGGCTGTTCCGGCTGCTGTTGGACACAACCCGCAGCACGGTTTGGAAGGTGCCGCTGGAGCGGGAAGCGGCCGGGCCGTGGCGGGGCCGGTGCCGCCACCGCGCGGCCGAACCGCGTCAATGCCCAGAGGCTCCACGGGCTAAAGCCGGTTCCTGTAAAAACCAGTTGGAGTCACAGTTATTCCTCTTCTTTTTCCACCCCCTCCAGGCTTTGCAGCTGTTTCTGTTTCGGCTTTATGAGGTGACAAGCCAAACTGGCCAACGAAACATCGCTCATTGTCACTTACTGTTGCCCATGGCAGATGACTGAAAAGGTCAGACCATTGCCTCCAGGTAGCACAGTGAATCCTCATGTTTTAGTCCTTGAAGTTACCCCTTTTTGTCAAGGAAATGTTTATGTGCAGAGAGCAAATAACATGAGTCCTTACGGGAGTGTTGGTAGATGCTGGAGTGTGTCCAGAGAAGGGAAATTAAGATGGTTGAGGGGTCTGGAGCATCAGTCTTATGAGGAGCAGCCGCAGAGGGAGCTGATAACTGATGGGAGGAGGCTCACGGGAGACCTGATCACTCAACCGTCTGAAAGGAGGCTTTTTCAGCCAGGTGGGTGCTGGTCTCTCCTCCCAAGTAACAAACAGTAAGATGAGAGTAAACAGCCTCAAGTTGTGCCCTGGGAGGTTTAGATTGGATATTAGGAAAAATGTCCTCAACAAAACAGCACTGATACAGGCTGCTCAGGGGAGTGGTGGAGTCACCATCCCTGGAGAGATTTCAAAACCAAATAGATATGGTGCTTAGGGCCATGGTTCAGTGGTGGACCTGGCAGTGCTCGGTTACCAGTTGGGCTCTCTGATCTCAAGGGTCCTTTCCAACCTGAACAGTTCTATGGTGCATGCTTCATGCTCCTCGACTGCATTTTTGTTTTCCTGTTTAGCTTATCTGGTAGTGTATAATGGGTTTTAATCCACCCTTATAGAGATCAGCACAAGCGATAATATACTAGAAATCTTTTTTGCATTTCTGCTGTCACCCTTTATTGCCACAAGAGGAAAGTCCAGAGTCTGAGGTAGGACAGTATTTTAGTTGCTTTTTCGATTTGATACCTGGAAAACTGCTTAAAGGAGAGCAGAATGAAAATGCTTCCTCCCCTCTAGCTACAATCAATACTCTTCTATAACTCAAAGTTGGTCTCTGCAATTACTCAACACAGATTAATTTCTTCTCTCTCTCCTCATCTCCCTAAATATACAATGGGAAAACAATCCCTTTTTGTTATTTTTGTTACTGTTTTTTTTTCTTCATTGGTTTGTGGGTTTTTTATCATAGGATATACTCCACTGCCACATACATCTACATCTACATATCACTTCCAGATAAATAATGGAATTAGGAAAAATTACCAAATGGGGGAAAAAAGCAGCCTGGAAAACTTTACTGTGAACATGGAAGGAATAAAGCGGTGGGTGAATAGGCGAGGAGGAGGAGGTTTCATGCAGAAGACAATTGATGGAAGGGTGGCTGCTTTGCATGAGGTTGAAGACTTTTGGTTGGTTCTCCAGATTCTCTGAAGACCCTGATTTAAACTGCTGCTGTTCATAGTCTGTCACTAAGAAGCTATAATCAAGTAAGGCACCGATACTTCCCTCCCCCATGCTCTTTGTAGCTGCTGCTGTTAGACAGGAAAAATCTTAGTTCAACTCTAGCATTGCTAAGAAAAATGTGACCTCTGAGCTGGAAGTGCCGTGCTTCTGAAGGGAACATTCTGTAACATAGAAAGATAGAATCTTTTTATATATTGCTGCTTAAACAGTGATCCAAAATAGTCTGGAACTGTCCTGACTTACACTGAGTCCAAAGTCTCATGTTTGGAAGGCTTCAATGCACTGTATTATTAAATCCAGTCTGTTGCAATTAAATTGCATCTTGGTATTTGAAGGTGCGTTTGGGGTGGGTTTTATGAGGTATGTTTTTTTGGGTTGGTTTTGTTGTGTTTGGTTGGGTGTTTTTCGTTGGTTTTGTGGTTGTGTGTTGGGTTTTTGTTTTTTTCTCCACTGAATGAAGATCCTTTCCCCTTCCTGCAGCAACTGTGTTTTCCCTCCGTTTCGGTTGTGTTTCTCCTTAGGTCAGGAAAGGCTGGTGGGTTTGCCCTGAGTTTAGAAAGGTATTGGTGGAACTCGGAAGGTTTTTTAGCAATCTCTGGAAAACAGCGCTTGTTGAATGTTACCCCATCTGCCGCGCCATGTCCTCCCGTAAGGCAGGCTGCAGTTTTGGGCTGGCTTCGGAGCAACCCGGGGCTCTGGCGGGGCGCCTCAGTTTTGGCGGGCTGAAGTTCCCTGGCCATTCGCCTTTTGTTGCAGGCGCCACCCTTCGCGCCGTGTCCCCTCAGGATCCTGCCCTGTCACCCGGTGTCCCCTCGGCGACAGGCAGTGCCGCCGAGTCCCCTCGGTGTGGGGTGTGCCGCCGTGTCCCCTCAGTGGGGGGCGGTGCCGCCGTTACCGCCCCGCTGACGGTATCCGGCGCGACGGCGGCCGCGCCACTTCCTGGCTGCGGGAGCGGGGCGATGGCGGCGCAGGACGTGCTGGGCCAGACCGCCCGGCTGGCCTCGTCCAGCGCCCTGCTGCAGGTGCGGGGCCGCCCTTCCCTCCTTCCTCCTCATCCTCCTCCTGCTGCAGGTGCTTCCCGTGCGGCTTCTTTCACAGGTGCTGTTCCGGGTGGTCACGTTCGGGCTGAACGCCTTCACCCTGCGCTACCTCTCCCGGGAGCTCATCGGCGTGGTCAATGTCAGGTGAGGGGGCAGCGGGCACCCGTGAGGCGTCCCGGGGCTGCGGGGCAGAGCTTGTGCTCCGCGCTGCTCTGTGCCCTCTCACTTTCGATGCTGTTATTGATGCTGTGCAATCTGCTGTTGGCTGTGTCACAGTATTTGGTCATTTCACGCCTCCCCAGGTCTTTTCTGGCCTGAAACACCGGTAGTACTGGCCTGCTTTTTGTGTTTAAACCATCAGTTTTGCAGAGAAAAAACTAGATACAATGTGCTTTTCATATAGGATATACTCTGTATCTTCACATTTGGTCTGCAGCATATGTTCTTGCCATTTGAACCATCACACAAAACTACTTTCTCTCCGTTTTTAGGAGATAGTGATAATTTTAGCTTATATAACCATGTTTGCACACCTGTAAGAATTTGTCTGCCAGGCAGTCATATGTAAAAACTGTGATGCTACCACATGAAGGATCTACAATTTATAAAAAAAAATTGTTTTCTCTCCTTTTTTTTTTCCTTTTCACCCCCTTTAGGCTGACCCTGCTATACTCAACAGTTGTCTTCCTTGCCAGGGAGGCATTCCGCAGAGCTTGTTTGAGTGGAAGTGCCAAGAGAAACTGGACCAAAACAATTAATCTCTTGTGGCTGACGTAAGATACCTTTAAAAGTTTACTTCCTTAGAATTTCTCGGTTTTGTCTGGGAGCTCACAGAATGAGAGGAAGTGTTTATTTACTGAGATAATTGTTTCAGTATTTAGAAGCCTCAGTCATGTTTCTGATGTAGGACTGGTATAGGAAGCTGCTGAAGTCTGGTGCTTTAGCATTTATGGACTTGATTATTGATTTCTTGTTGGAGCACATGAGGAAGTTCATTGCCAAAAGTGCCATTTCTTCTGTCACTTGAATTTCATTTAGGCTGTAGCTGTTGAAGGAAAACCCTGTTGCACAAATACTTTGTTTTTTCTTCTTTTTCCTGCTCAGTATTGTTCTTTTATTACCCTGTGTGCATTTGTGAACCTGCAACATAAATTTTTGGGTAGGAGAGATGTGAGAAGGTGAAAGGAGGAGTTGGAATTAAACAACAGGGAGGAAGTAGGGTTGCTTCTTTCAGCTGTGATGCTGTTTATAGCAGAACAGATTAAAGTCCACAGGACACTGGCACAAGCAATCACACATTGCACTAAAGTGGATTTTATGGCTTGTTTGTCCCTTCTGGTTCCTGATTCTCTCTGCTCTCTTCCTTTGTCAGCTTTAGCTGCTGTGTAGCCCTGCTGGGGTGGGAAGTAAATGTACCTGATATGGTGGAAAACTACCCCTGCATGATAAAGTAGTGTTCTCCCCTTGGGGCACCTGACTTAACCTGAAACTGCCCAGCTGTTAACTGGATCTGGCCCAGGAATAGGGGGTTGTGTGTGGTCATCTGCATCCAGGTTTGAAGGAGAGGGATTGTTCCTGTCAGGGAGAGGTCTAAAATGTGTTGTTTCTATTCTCTAAGCTGTTACTATAGTCAGCTTTCTGCTGTGTGACAACCTTTCAAGAGAGCATTAAATGACAGAGGTGACATTGACTGTGTGCATCTTTTTTTGTTTTAAATTTTCCTTGTAGAGAAGCATAACTTCAAATGAAAGTTAACTTCAGTGAAGCATCTGAAATATGTCTTAGGAGCTTGATGTCAAATGTCTTAGGGATCTGACAGTGTGAGGGTCAAAGATCTTGCTCCAGTGATGTAAAACTTGATGGACTCTGCCAGAAGCAGCGTCAGCAGAACAGGATGTGCAGCCTGATGTGGGATCAGAGTTGTTTTGTCCTAAGGCACAGAAATGCAGATATTTGACCTTATGGCTATGGAGTAGAAAATGGACAACTCAGAAAAATGTTTTCTGTGTCTTGCAGAGAGTACCTTAAGGGTGTTCATGACAAAGGAAAACATTCATTCTTGGTATGGTAACAACAGGAATTAATTCCTCAGGGCCTTTTTTTTGTGTAATCATTGTAGCCATATGGGATATTGCAGTCTAATGTTTTGTTTTGTTTTCTGCTGAGTGACGTTTCCATTAATTAGTTTTTATGTTAACTTTTTAGAGTCCCTCTTGGTGTCTTCTGGTCTCTTATCTTGGGCTTAGTCTGGCTACACTTGCTTGAAGTACCCGACCCTTCTGTGGTTCCTCACTATCAGGCTGCTGTAGTGGCATTTGTTCTTTCTGCCATTATTGAACTCCTTGGAGAGCCATTCTGGGTTTTAGCACAAGCTCATTTGTTTGTGAGACTTAAGGTTAGTAAAGTCCGTGGGGTGTGTGCATGTGGGGGGAATCTTTACTGAAAAGAACAGGTTACTGACTTAGATCTATTCAAGCATATAAAACCCCCTGTGTGTACTGTTTAGCACTGCATGGCCTGGTTTGTAACATATCAGGAATTTGTACCCATTAAAGCTAGCAAGTTGGTTTATTTAGACATTATTACCTTCAGGATCATTAAATCCTGAAGCATAGGTTTTGATTGGAGGGAGAGACACACTGCTTCCACAATTCTACATAAAATGGTGAAATGTATCTATTAAGAACATGATAGTCTCAAGCAAGATTTTCTCCCTTATGTCCAAAGGACTGGGAAAATGCAGTGGAGGAACTGAAATGCTAGAATAGAAAACTTTCAGAGAAATGACAATCTAAGCTGGCCAGCTCAGCAGAAAAAAACTGCAATAAACTCACACTGACTTTGAAAATCTTACATTCCTACATAAATTCTGTGCATTAAATGTATATATTTTAAGCTTGTGTATGTGGTTAGGTGTTGCCAGAAAATAACCCTTCTCTGTTTTGTGTTTCTTAAAGGTAATTGCTGAAAGCCTTTCAGTGCTGTCAAAATGCGTTTTGACGGTTACTTTAGTAATCCTTTATCCTCACTGGGGCCTTTACATTTTTTCCTTGGCTCAGGTAAGTTCCTTTTGTTCTCTCTCAGCTGAATTTTAATTTCCCTTTGACTTTTAGCCTGCTGGAGAACTTTGGGGAGCTGAGAGAAAAAGCTCCTAGGAGGTTTAAGATTTAGAATTTATATTTGGCATGTTCCTGATACTCATTATTGACTTGGTGCTTTGACACTGAGTTAAAGGCAGGTACAAGGAGACACCTTCCATCTGTGAAGGCACATAAGGTTGTTATTCTAATCACACAGAGCTTTATCAGCCTGTTCTACCAACTTGCATTACCTTATCAGAAGGTGCTAATCAAGTGCAATTAATTTGGGTTAAAACTTTTTCTTGATGACAATGAAGGAGGGATAATTTTTTCCTTCAGTTTTTGCCCTGGCTGTTGTAGATCGCTTATAATTGATGGAAATTGGAAATGTTCTATGAAGTAAGAGATGTGGGCAGTAGCTACTCTGTCAGCTTGATTTTTGATTGAGTAATTACTTTATAATTGGACCTTCAATGTTCTAAAAATGCTGAATAAAACATGCAAATTAGCAAAGGTCTATGATAACCTACAGGTTAAAAAAAGATAAAAAAGATCAACAGCATTCTTAAGAGCTGTTCAAAGCCTTGCCTAAACTAATATTTGATAGGCACAAAGACTACTTACATTTTCGTCTCACTGTATTTTCACCTGGCTTATAATTCAGTATTTCTAAGTTAATTTTGTTTCACTGTTTTTCTTCTCTCCTTCCTGATCTTCCCAGCTTTTATATGTCAGTGTTCTGGTAATGTGCTATGTAATTTATTTTGTGATGTTTTTGGGGTCTCCTGAAGCCACAAAGAAGTCATTTCCAGTTGTTAGAGTGAAAGCTCTCTTACCTAGCTTCGTGGAAGATGAGGTAAGTTGTGCAATTTATTTCTTGATTTCCTTCTTAAAATCTCACGTGAGGGCACTTTGAATGTTGCTTTTAGACTGGGGAGTTAATTGAGTGGTCTTGGGATTATTTTTGCACTATAGAAGATACGATAGATTAAGTAAAAAAAATTACATAGAAATTGTGTTTGAAGTTTGTATTAGTAAAATTATTGTCAGAAAAAACATCATGAAACTTGACCTCTTTGTGGTTATGGGTTTGTTGTTGCCGACTTGGTTTGTGCAGAATATTAATAGACATTACCTGGAGATAGACCATCTGCACTGTGCAGGGGAGTGACCAGCTATCGCTGGATCTGAGGCAGAAAAGAAACCAGAACCATGTAACGGTGGATTTTTGGTACTTTGGTCTCTGCACAAAATAACCATGATGTTCCACAGCATCCTAGAGACACTCAAATATCTCTCAAACAAAAATGAGACAAAGGAAGAAATGAAAAGACTCATTGAGGAAGACAGCATTCTGGATAAGATTTACAGATTGAAAATATAAAGGTTGTTCTTGGTTGCAAGCCTTATAAGGACAGTTTGAAGAGCAGTGAACTGTGGGTCTCATTTTAGCCTCCTAGGCTGCTGCTAGTTCTCCCGGGCAGCAGCAAGGCCTGTTAAAGAGATACGTTTTTCTCAAAACATACTCTGAGAATCTAGTGTAGTAGTAAACAGGTTTGCCTCACACACACAAAGTCCTCAGTTTGAGACCCACAAAGTGGCAAAACACCCCAACTACTTCTTCCGAAGTATTTCTTTTAATAATAAAAGAATTTCTTTTATTATTATAAAATAATAATATCTTTTTATT
>WAAE01025971.1:41875-88561 GCA_013400495.1 Nicator chloris | reverse complement strand
CTAGTTCCAACTCTCCTGCTATGTGCAGTGACACCTTCAACTAGACCAGGCTGCTCAGAGCCCCATCCCCTGGCCTTGAGCACTTCCAGGGAAGAGGTATCCACAGCTTGTCTGGGCAACCTATTCCAGTGCCTCACCACTCTCACTGTGAAGAATTTCTTCCTAATATCCAATGTAAACCCACTCTCAGTTTAAATCTATTTTAAAGCCATATTGCTCTTCTACTTTCTACTCTTGGCACCAAAAGACTTCATTGTCTTTTAAATAAAAAAATAAATAAATTTGAAGGTTACTCAGGTGCTTAGGACTGGCAATGAAGATGGGCAATTTACTTATCAGTGCAGCACCTGAAGGAATCTAATCTCAGGAACTAGAGTGGGATTCTGGGAGCTTTACTAAAAGAACAAGAAGCCCAATATGCTACAGGTCTTCCAAAGCATTAACTATGTGATAAGACCACCTTTCAGCACTTTCAGAGCCCTTTAACAATGGCTCAGAATTGAGCTGTGCTCTGTGGTCACAATTAAAACTGGTTCCCAAAGAGATTAAAATGTCTAACCAGCACCTATTCTGTGTGACAAAGAAGAGGCCTCATAAACTGTGATGAAGGACTTCTTACCTGTTTGACATAAAGACACCAGTTTCACAAGCATTACTTCCCCTGACAATAGGACTAGGGAAGCCACGAGGACAGGAAAGCCACCCTCACCTCAGTAACATATAACTGCCTATGTGAAGTCCCACTGCATTCTTATAGTGTACTCCTCTCACACACGCAGCAAAGACAGTCTCTGTAAACCTGTCATTTCCCAGTAGTCACTCTGATAAATACAATAATCCTGCACTGTGACCATTAGAGAATCAGAAATCAGCAGCAGAGAAACCAAGTGTCCCTGACCCAGCAGGTAAAAAGGTATCTACAGTCTTTGCCACACAATACAGCAGGCAACTGAAGAATAACACAACACTTAAGGTATCAGCACAATTAAAGGAAGGAGATTCTTACTGATGGGAGACAACTTCAGCTAACTTATATGTCTAAGCTAACACTTAAGTTCTTATGGATTCCTGATGGCACTTGCAAGGAAAGTGTTCAGTACAGAAGGAGCCATTTTAGTTTGAAGCATTCTATTCCTTTAGCACTAAGCCCATCTTTACATCCCTAAGACAAGTTCAGATACCTGTTATTCACTGTTGAGCTGGTTTAAGTAGTTTCTGGATAACCCTAGCTCATCTCTTACATCCTTCCCGTTGTTCTGTTTCCTGCAAGAAGTGTTTACCCTAAAGAGTAAGCTAGTGAGGCCTCCATGATTTATGGTGCAGGTGGCTGTATACTCTTAAGTTCTATGTCCCTAAAGGTATCTAGAACTTAAGAATCTTCTTCACTTAATCTATCTAAAACTTAGAAGGTCAAAATGATGGATTTACCAGTCTGGAAAAGAAGACCTTATAATGACATAGGAGCAATTTTGTGCTTTTCAAATCTCTTCATTCTGGATCTTTACAGATGCAGAGAGAAATCAACATGTTGATTTCTCCTTTGTTGTAGAATGAAAGCTGAAATGCTAAGATATGATCCCAAGCCCCATATATGATCTGATATAGAATAGGGTTTTTTCTGGGCTCTGCTATAAAACTCATTTGTGACACATGTACAGTAGGGAAAGGAAGACTCTTCTTTCTTGTGTTCTGTTTGAAGAACACCTAGGATCTTGAAGTCTGCCTAGGATATAACTTCAATTTGCAAGCTTTATGTTTTATCATTTGTATTATGTTTGAGTAGTAATTATTTGAAATTACAAATTCCACATCTGCCTTTTCCATGGACATTTGGCCTGTGTCCTGGTACACGACAAATATAATATTGCCATATTACTGTTTTATTCTTATGCTGTATTTTTTATGAACTATAAAAAACTCCATGCTTGCTTAAATAAAATGGAGTTTGCATTTAGTGTTATAGAATTACCTTATTTTTATACTGTGTGTGTATATATATATATTTAATGTTCTTTCTGCTCATAGCATTGAAACTAGCATCGTTACCTAGATTTGGTATGTTTGGGGAATTTGATAGAAAGAAATATCATGTTTTCAGGGGAATGTCTGTGTTGAAAAAAGCAGGCTTTTAATGTAAGAGGTCTCCTCAGTATTCTCCCTTTCCTGTGATTCAGTGATGTTATCATGACTTTAAACAGGACATACATGAGCAGCCAGCAGCCTGGCATATACCTAGATCCCCTGATTTCCAGTGTTCGGACGCCTCAACCCTGTAGGCAAATCCCAGATGACTGTAGACAAGCACATGGACTATCTAGACATAATCACTCTCTGATGCCATATCAGTAGCACATGAAATGACCTTACTGGCAAGATCTCATGTGCTCTGGGTTGTGCTGTTGATGACCGAAGCTATCCTGAAACCAACCTTTGTGCTCTTATCAAACAAAACATGTGCTAGCCATAAATTTCGCAAAATTTGGCCTTTGAATTCAATATAGACCTTTAAATTGCATCTTATTCCTAAGGTTTGTAGCATAATCAGAAAAGAACTGCAGGGGGAAAGAAAAGGTTGTTATATGTTGCACAGGGTTACTGGGGATAATGAAGAATATTGGCTGGGAAAGAAATACAGCAGACTTCTTGGAAAATTTTTGCTTTAATCTGGAAAAATGTTTCTGATTCAGGAAGTAAAGCAAGCAAGTAAAGGAGAGGTTTTTGTATATTCATTGACAATTGTGAGGAATGGATGAGAATTTGGGGCTGGAAGGTCCGTTGAAGAGTGGCCATTAGAAAAACGATTCATGATTATTCCAGTACAAGATGGAGGAATAGCAGCTGAATGATACAAGGTAGACTTCAATAAAAGCTGCTGAAGGGTTAGTGCTTTACAAAAAGTATACAGAATAACACAATACCCATCCACAGGCATATACTACCCCACTGTGAAAAAAGAGAGAAAGTGCAGTAAGAGATCAGCTTGATTAAAGCATGAACTGTGCATGAACCCTAAACACAAGGAAGGATCAAGCTGGAAGCAGAAACTAGGTCAGGCTACTGAGGATGAGTGATAAATATAACATGAAGACAGAGGAACAAACTTTTGAAAAATAAAAGCTCAAAACAAGATGTATCTGCCAAGAGGTATAATAATTTTATAAGTGCAGTTGTAACAGCGGGAAGGTGAAGGCAAGGATGAATTACTCAGCTGTTGACAGAGGAAAAGATATTTCTAGATGATACTCAGATGGTAAAATTCTGTAATAACATTTTTTTGCCTCTGTCTTTAGAAGAATGATCAATTTCAATTGAAGGATATTATAGTCCATACTAGCAATATAAGTAAAGATGTTAACTTTGAATGGGAAAAGAAAAATTTAGAGTTTTTCAAGTCAGCAAGGGATTATGAGTTTCCTCATGAAAAAACTAAAGAACTTCACAAGGAATACTGGAGAATAATGTTTTACCTGAAAACATGTTATAGGCAGGAAATTAAGCTATATAACATGTTATAGGCATGTTATATAGCTTAATTCCTGCTTTCAGAAAATGTTTAAAAAACAAATTATTTGTTAGTGCTGCAAGAAAACAAGGATGTGAGTAGCAGCCAATAAGAATTTATCAAATCCATGTAATTTCTTCCTACAGCAGAACAGGATTTGAAAACTGTGCAATACCATGTCATGTCAGCAAGGCAGCTACCTCTTTATTCTGCCAGGGACCTATTCATCCCCAGTAGGTACCATTTGAAAGAGCTGCAGATTAAAATTATCTAAGATTGTAGCTTGTCTGTGTGTGTTGCAGTATTGACAACCTAAAAGTAAAAGAAACAGTTGGTGTTGATGTTGTGTTCTCCTCGTGCAACAAAATAAGACTCATGCAAGCTGTAAATGGGTGGGTGCGTTTGGGGCTACCTCCTGAATACTTCATCAGATTCTGCACAGCAGGGAACAGGCAGACTAACTTTGGCTTCAAAAAAGAGTACTATGGACACACTTGACTGTGCTATTTTGGCTTGGGAAGGTTGTACATTTGCTGGCCTTGAACAATTTGACATCTGGAATTGTGTCTTCCAGTTTGGGGTCTCTGAATACTTTGCAGACACTGCTCCTGGGGTGACTACCCACAGCAGTTTGCTCTTGTTGCCTCTGCCAGTCTTCAACCTGGGGCAGAGCTCTTTTCACTGGAAGGCACAATTCCAAATCTCGATACCCTTCAATAAAAAATTATTGCTCTGAAACCAACAAATGCTTCACTATGTGGTCAAGAGAAACAGGCAGCTTTAGGGTGTAACTCAGCAGACTTATTTTAGAGGCTGATGAATTGCATACTTTTAATTATTTACTCCCTTTGATTGAAAAAGGAGTTTTAGCTGTGTAGTGCTTCGCTGACTAGTGCATCAATAGACATCTCTGCTGCAGTTATCTGTGAAGCTGATTGAGCTGTATCCCACTTCTGTGTTCTGGTGACCTGGACTTGTCCCTCAAATGTCAGTAGCATTGGTCAAAAGGTCTAAATGCTACCTGGGAGATCACTGGGCGATGTCACAGGCTTGTGCCTTTGGGCAGTGAGGCTGTCTAGTGGCAGTGGTCACTTCTGCCTTTCCAGTGCTTGGAGTGCTTCTCCAGGCTCTGTTCTCAGGAGGCAGTTTATGTAGTTTGGCACAGGAATCATCTCTGTTGAGGGATGCTGGAGCCTGACACTGCTCAGTTTGTTTCCCCTCATTTGATAAGAGCTTCCTTTTTCATAATTAACAACCCTCTCTGCAGCTCGCAATGTCCATTACACTGCTGGTATGAGAGTGGGATGTAAAGGATACCAAGGACACTTGGTATGACAATCATGAAAATGTTTGGGTTGAAAAGGACCTTAAAGATCATCTAGTTCCACCTCCACTGCCATAGGCAGGGACACTTGCCAGTAGACCAGGTTACTCCAAGCCCGATCCAACCTGGCCTTGAACACTGCAAGGGATGGGGCATCCACAACTTATCACAGAACCATAGAATGTTAATGGTTGGAAAGGACCATAAAAATCATTTCATCTGACACCCTCCTGCTGTGGGCAGGGACACCTTCCACTAGACCAGGTTGCCCAAGGCTTTCCAACCTGTATTTGAGCACTGACAGTGTTGGGGCATTCACAGCCTAGGTAACCTGATCCAGTGTCTCACCACGCTCATGGAAAGAATTTCATCTTAATATCTAACCTAATTTTCCCCTCTTTCAATTTGTAACCCTTACTCCTTTTCCTATCACCACAACTTCCCTGAGCATACCCTGTTAGAGAAAACTTTGTACAGATACACGGAGACCATCTTCCTGGAAGAGCTGGAGAGACATCAGCATTATCATCTCAACACTCTTGGGTAACTGAAGCACACACCAGATCGTTTAAGAACTCTTTAGCAGATTTGAAGAGCCCCAGCAGAACCCCATCTGCTGCCTCCTACTCCACTAACACCTGGTGGATTTTGGTGACATGGAGACTGCAGTAATTGGAATTAGTGGGAGAAACTGCTGAGACAGGGGAAGGCAAAGGTTAGTGCCCAGGAAAGCTGATAGCAAGACCTTCAGACTCCATCTTTCGTGCTTTGGCTGCTGCTGATGTTTCTGGATTCTCCCACACTCTGCCAGTGCCAATGAGGTCTGTTTGCATCCACTTTCACAAGAGTGAGTGGGAGTAACACGAGTCAGCTCCTTACCACTTCTTCAGTGTAGGTGATTTCTGCTTGGCATGCAGGCATCAAAGCTGCAAGGGCAGTTTTAAGGTGGCTATCCTAGGAATTTGCTCTTGGTTTTCCATAAGAAGCAGGTCACTGAGAATGAGTTGCTATTTTCTACAATCTGTCACTAGGGACTTCCCAATAGGGCAGATAGCAAACTTCCTGTTTAACAATTGGCTTTATCCATTTCAACCACTCATTTCCATGTACAGTTGACTGTTGATGCAAAGACAGTGTCTTAGGGTGAACTGTAGTTCATAAGGGACATCTCCTGGCATGTTAGTGACTTTTCTTATAATTAAAACCACATAGAATAATTTTACAAACTTCTCATTTATTTTCAGCATCTGCTTTAAACATTTGTGTAGTTCAGGGGTGAGGGAGAAACTGATATCAAAAAGTGCTAGCTTCATAAAAGTTCTTTCTTTTTTTAAAAAGCAGGGAGTTTTGTTGTTCATTCTTCCTCTATTATAATTCTCAGGATGAGCAAGTGACTAGGATGATTCCTCTTCAAACATGTTACTTATAAATATTTTTTTTTAATTACTTCCCCCTTAAAAAAGCCCCATGATGTGTAAGCTGAACTTTTTTTTACCAGATAAGATGGAAGAGGTTGAGTATGGTGATGCACTGACCTCTGCTGGCATCATCCTTTCTTACTGAAACTGCTTTTAAATGCTGAATTTGATACTCCAGAAAATAGATGATACATCTGAGACAAGACCTGAGGCAGAATCTGTTCATGATGAAGCCACATTCCAACGCTACATTAAATCTAACATTGTGACTCTTCAGCCAACTCACAGTTCTTGGGCATAACGGCACACAGTGTTGATTTCCTATAGAAACCCTCAATCACATGTTTTAAATATGCCATAAGAGGTGAAATATTTGTTTTGCACCAACAGGCTCTGAGTTGGACCAGGTATTGGCTGTCTGTCCTTCTGTGGCAACAAAGCGCTAGGATGTAAGGAAAAAGTGTGCACAACGTCTCTGTCAGATGCTCTGGCTAGTGCTGAACTGTGTGCCCCTGCCTGACTCCAGCCTGCTCTGTACTGCCACATCACCCTGAGCCAATATGAACCATCAGGCACCTCTGTTCATGAAGTGTTGGCCTTCGAACTTCTCTGCAATGAGCAAATGTGACCAATTAGCTCCCATTAAAGCTGTTTCTCTCCTGGAGATGGGGTGCTAGTTGCCAGAAGCATTAAAGGAAGTCAGTGGAGAGAAATGGCAATTTCAAGGCTGTAGTATCTCTGGTTTTAGTTTGGGATGGAATGACTTTCTACTGTAGTCTCTGCTCTGTGGCTCTGATCCTCTGACGGGAATGACTTCCAGGTGCAAGCCAGGTTTGGTTCAGATGAAACTCCAGGTGATAGGAAGAGCTGCTGGGTAAAGCAGTCAAAATGCTGCTAAGGAGCATAATACCCTCAGGAAAATGAAGACTCTGTGCAGGGAGGAATGACAGTGGGAGATGGTTATATGAACTATGGCTGTCCTACTACAAGGAGCTTTCCTTTGCTGTTTGCCCATACAAGGACTAAATACCTCAGAATTTATTGTCTAGGAGATATCTGTATTCCTTTCCAGTCCCCTGGGGGCACCTGCACATATAACTTGTGTGTATTTAAGAAATTCCCTAGAGACTTCTAGGCTTACTGAATAACTGTAGGAAAATGCATGAATCCATATTTTGTTTGTACTCTTGTCAGCCTGCACACGTTTCAAAGTCAAGATGTGCCTGTTGCCTGTGGACTAACCTTTGAAGATAAGTTTTAAAGTAGAGTGGAGAAAGAAACAGGTTCCCCGGCCCTTCTTTCTTACATAGTGAGCAAAATGGTTGGCTTTTGTTTTGGAAGGAGACCTGCCTAATCAAGATGAGAGGGACAGGAATATGAAGGGACATGCTTGCTTAGGCACTGCTCAAAGTGGAGGCTGAGCCTCAGTTGCTGTGTCAGAATGTGAGTCATGTTTTTATTTGTGTTTTTCTGAGCCTGAATTGAGAAAGCTTGTATAAGAAATTTTAGAACCCTTGACATCACTCTGCACTTTTGCAAGACAGTAGCCTGACATTTTGCCCTAGGTGTTGGATTAAATAGTAACTGGAGATTGTGCAAATACTTCTCTTAGCCATGATTATCATGCCAAGGCCTTGTGCAAGCTGTGGACTTCTGCGGCTGGGGTGGTTCCCCTAACATGTGACATTAAGATAGCAGCTCTGGATGTCTGTCTGCATTATTGTTGGCTGGATTTTCTTTGAAAACACTGGTAGAAAGCCCACACAGGAGGACCTGAGGGAAGCACCACATCCTGACTATCAATGCTTGCCATCAGAGTGAATCTGGGTGGTACACGGAGCCCATACTGAGCAAAGATAAGCTGCAAGTACACCATTCTCCTGTTGTACTCAAGCATTTTGACACAAGCAAATCCCTGGTTTTGGTTCTCTAGGGTGTCACACTCTGGTAAGCAAGGCAATGAAAAAGAACATAGACCTCTGCATAAATGTGCTTGCACAGTTGTATCCTATATTTCTTTTAAACTACCCTCTCCTAAACTCTGTGAGAGCAAAGGGAGTTGAAATCATAAGAGCAAACAAACTTGCATTTCTCAACCTCATGCTAATAGCTGTGAGCCTGAAATAATTTGGGGAATTTTTGCTTACACAATAGCTGAGAGCTGTTGGGTGAAGAGTGAGTTTCACATATTTTGATGCCTTATGGATATGTTCTCAGAAAAAAATTTAACCTTTTAGGACCATTGTTCTCCCCTTGACCCAGCCCTGCAGTGATTTATTAGCTGTAAGTAAATAATCTCACCATCTCTTTTCAAGCTGCAATAGTAGAAATGTGGCACCAGCACTTTTCTTTCTCAGCAGTACACTTAGTGGGTAAAATATGAATGCAGAGTCAGCAGAACTGTGTTCCCCTTTTAGCTGCCCACTTGATCTCCAGCTGCTAACTTTTGGCTCTTGCATGGTGGTATCTTGTGGCCTCTTTTCCTCACAGCACTAATGTGAGCCACTGTGGGTGACCATTTCAAATTTATCACACCTCCTCTCACAGGCAAAAAAATATTTCAATATCTTTGGCTGCCTCTGTCCTGAGGTTCTTCTCTTCTGGTTGTCCAAACTGGGGGAACTGCTCAAGCCCCTTGTACAGAAATGAGAAGCGCAGAGATTTGTGTGCTTGAGACAGGTCTGGAACACTCCCTATTGTGCTCCTCAACACAGAGCTGAGAGACAGCTGTGCCCCAAGCTGTAGGCATAGTCCTTGCAGATCATGGGATCCAGTGGGAAAAAGCAGGTTCGGAAAGGAGCAACCTGACATGTATGAGGCAGAGCTTTCTGCATCCCTTGGTTGACTGTATAAAGGAAAGCAGGTGTTTTGAAGGATGACTGAGTTTCCTTGCTGAGATGATCATCAATGACAAGGAAAGGGACAAGCAGCAGGAAGAAAAGCGGGGTTGGAGACTATGGTCATGCCACTGAAAAGGTATGGACATACCACTGAAATGTGAATCTTTAGTAATGTGGTGTCCTTAGGAAGGAGGTAGAAACCAACCAGAAAACTTTGGTAGCAGTAGGTCTCTGTTTGAGCCAGTCTGAAGAAGGTTAGATGATGGGCATGCTAGAAGTGCTCCTTTCCCCCTGTTGACTTTAGAGGGTTGTTAGCTTGTATCCAGAAGCAACTGGGAAGAAAGAGAAGATACGAGGGGAGGAGAAGCAGGTGTATGACAGTGTGGGTGCATACACCCTATCTGCTAAAAAGAAACTCCATTTAAAAAAATCATGTTAGTCTGGCAAACTGTTTGTCCCATGAGGCTAGGGCTGTTTGATTCTAACTGTTAGCCTCCTTCTAATTCTGTTTTTCCGGTCACATCTCCTGGTCTGGAACGTGGCTGCAGCCTCAGAGCACTGCTGGGGCTGCCAGAGCCCTTGCAGGGATCTCCTTTTCAACCTCCTGCCAGAGCCAGGCAGCTCTGGGATGGGATGGGATGGGATGGGATGGGATGGGATGGGATGGGATGGGATGGGATGGGATGGGATGGGCTGCTCAGGGCTTGGTCCACTTGGTGCTGCACACAACTACCTGAGGAGACGCAGCAGGGTTTTAGATGTAAAGGCCTACAGATGTTGAAAGGTGGATCACCAGGGCCCTCTTAGACAGGGTACCAGCAGCAAGTACACCCTACAATGCACAGCCCTCTGTAAGGGTATCAGCCCACTCTAGCTATGGCAGTAGGAAGAAAGTGAAAAACTCCCCATTCTTGAACCTTCTGCCCTCTTGGTCTGTGAATGTGGCAGTTGGGGACATGGTTTAGAGCTAAACATGGTGTTGCTGGGCTAAAGGCTGGACTCAATGATCTTAAAGGCCACTTCCCCAACCTTACTGATTTTAGGATTCAATGAGACCTCCACAAGAGGCAAGCAATGTCCACTCCTTTGCATTTGGCCTAAAACCCAAGGGTCTGTTAGGTTATCAGAACATTGAAGAGAGGTTGTTTTCTAGAATGTTGTGATATAGTTGACAAGATTTTGCTTCAATTCAGCTTATGGTTTAAAAAGTGCTGTGGGTATGAAAACAGGAAAAAAAACTGTACCGGATTAGGCAACTGCATAAATCTCATTTCCCTAAAAAAAAGCCCCTTCCCCTTATAAAAACCCCAAACCGAAACGAAACAAGAAAAAAAATACCAAAAAAGAAATAACCCTCCTAATTGCCAAGTTGTATTTCCTATAAACCATCAATTGTTTGATTTTGCATTAACCTTCTTTCCCCACTAGCTGAGCCCTGACCTTCCTTTCAATATGGTGCAGAGACTGAAAATATGGGTCAAAGCCTGTAGGCCAATACAAAGTTTTGTGACAGGAGCTAAGGACCATTTCAGGATCAGAAATGGTTCAAATATATTTAAAGCGATGTCTGAATCTTTAGTTGATGGTTCTTATCACACCCACTAACTTAGTGAAATTCTTTCATCTTTCTAGCACAGCTGTTCATATATAAAAGTCAATAAGTGCAACAATGAATGAGTGTGACATCATGTTCTTCATTTGTAATCAGGGAACAGGAAAAACTTGCATTTCAACTTGCCACAAATGTCCTCGCTTCCTGTATCTTCTAATGTGTGCTGTAAAAAATGTGTTTATATGCTCCTGTAAGGGAGATTTATTACTCAGCTTCACTAATATAAATTGATTAGTTGCCCTTACCATGATAATTTCAGGTAAGATAGATATGAAGCTATATAACTGAAAGAAGAAGAGCCCAGCTTTGTTTTTACAGAAAAATCTGACAATCAGGAACATCCTAATCCATGGAAAAGCCAATTGTCAAAAGAGTCTTCACACTTAAGTCTTGTGTAGGATTACTTTTGTTTATAAGAGGCAGTGCATTGTTTTCCCTGGCAAGGCATGGGGTAGTTACAAGGGTCTTACTGCATCTGGAGTCCAACAGAAAGAAAATTACCGTGGAAAATGAAACATGAAAACAACTACAGTCAGGTAGGGTTTGGTCACTGCTAGAGCAGCTTCTCTGTGTCTTGCTTGTGACATTCATGTAGACAGCTGCTGAGCTTCCAGTGCATTGGAGTAGCTTCTTACCACTGCTTTTAGTAGAAGGTGGTTTGTTAACATTTTGGGCTTGGCAAATCTGCTTTTATGGCCAGACAACATTGCAGTAGGCATGTGATAGCAACATCCCCTAACTAAAAATGCTATGTAATAACTTGAAGGGTACTTATTATACTATTATAAAGTTTAAAGATGGGCATATTTAGTGTATGTCTGAATACTGATTAATTAGCTCAGGCAAAAACTGCTATCCTGGGTGTGCAAGAGTGGGACTACCCTGATAGCTGCAGCCCTTATACCATTTTTCACCTCCACATTCCTGACAAAAGTACCAGTGGAAAACAATCTACCAATAGACAGTGGAATTTAGGAGATGTGGATAGGAAAAAAAGGCCCAGTAATATGTATCAAGTAGTTTATAAATGACTATGCTATTAATTACATAGTGATAGTGTGGGAGGTCAACACAGTGCTTTGTTACCCTGCAATAAAATAAGTAAATGTAATAAGAGATGAAGTACTTTCTTAGGTTATCTGTCCCTCTGGGAAACTTACATCATTTTTCTATTGTAGATTTTAGCATCTAATGTTAGCAATGTTTGACCCAGACTGACATCCTGAGCTCAGCTTCTACCAGCCCTGCACCTAAATCCTCTGCTATGGATGACTTGTGCTGTTGGCAGCGTGCAGTTCTGTTGGAAGATGAACTTTTACTGCAGATTACTGCAGACCATGCCTGCACTGCCCAAGACATCCATCCTCGCCTGCTTTTGCTATTGTGCCCCAATAGGTGTGAGATGCAGGCAGAGACTAAAAAGAAGCACTAAGTCTATGAAATTGCAACAGATACAACTCTGCAGGGCACAGAACAGGACTGGCTCTGCACTGAGGATCCTGTTTATCTGATCTGTATCAGCTTGTGAGTCATCTTTATTGCTGAAGCATGAACTTTAAAAGATCTTGCTCCATGGCAGGTTATGTTTGACAGTACAAATCAGCAATGCATGGAGGAAAAAGGACTCACCAGCTTTAGAAGAATATTCAGTTATTTCCCAGCAACCCATTATCAACCCAAGGTCACCAGGACTTAACCAACATGAGAACCACAGGAGTTAAAGCCTGGATGGCTTAAAGACCCAGACACTGCTACCTCCAAACTTTGCCCAGTACTGGAAATTTGTATCCAAGGACACAGGAGCCTAATTTTCACAGCTGATCACAGGAAGAAAGTGGGATGATATTTATGGCGCTGAAGGACACAAGACTAACTCCCTCAGTTTCATCAAAGTGATGAATTTAAGCACAAAAAGAGTCTTTTCTTCTCCTTCCCATTGAGTGCCACCAAGTTAGAAGCTGCACACAGGAAAGACATGGACAGGGCACGGTGTCTTGATGGTTCTGCTTTTCCCAGGGCAATGCTTCAGCCTCATCCTGCCCAGGCAGCTGCCTCTAATGCAGAACTGAGAGCTGCCTTTGTGGATGAAAAGTGTGAGTCTACAGTCACTTCAGCTTCTCCAGGGATTGGGACATCAGAGTAGAGGGCTTTGTTTCTGAACTGTTCCAATGAGGAAAAAAAGACAGAGATTCACGCAGAACAGAGAGTTCCCACAAGTTTGAAGGGTTACATAACAAACTAATGGCAAAGAGAGGAATGGGGAGGTTTCCCTTCTACCTGTAACTTGAAATCCTTTCTAGTGGACAGGAATCCATTTAATTTTTTGTGTGTCCGCAGTTTCTCTGCTAGGTTGTTGCAACAAGGCCCCGTTCTCTTCTTGCTCATGTTTTCTCAGATGCTGGGTCTGAGGAGAGGGTTTCTCTTCCCAGTAGGGCATTATGAGCAGCTCTCCTGTGCATGTTGGAAGGGCTTTTCTTGTCTTGTTTTAAACACTGTTAGTGCCAGACATGAAGTAGGCTGGCTGTACAAAAAGTATTTTAGGGCGTTTTAACTCTTCTTGTCACTAATGGTGTAGTTAAGTTGAAATTAAAATCTCGCTTCCTTCTGTTTGAGAGGGAGATTATTTTGCCTGCACCTTGATCCACGTCCACTGAAGCCTCTCTTATATTGGTGGGAATGGATCAAAATGGAAGAATTTGAGGATTTTTCCCCATATTTTTTCTGTTTTAAAAAATTCAGTTAAAATTTTTGCTAATAAAATTCAACTCTATTTTTTCCTCTCAGCAACACTGTACCCCAATGTCTAACCACCCCAGTAGCATTTTTACCAGCCACTGAATTTTATCACTGGCATTACCTGTTGCAAATAAAGCCAGGGCTGTTTCTTCTTGGTGGAACTGGCACGCTGCAATGTGTGTGGGCAACTTAAATCCCACCTCAATGCTTCTGCCTAAGGTTTCCTGCCAGCTGGTGCCAGATTGTCAGAGGCACATCACTGATGGGCAGCTCCATGCACAGAGACCAAGTGCAAAGAAGGGCTCCAGACCACCTCCCATCCTCATCACATCCTGCTCACAGCACTGCAAGCTTGAGCAGCCATTGTGGTCTCATAACTAGAAGCAAACAGGGAGGCAGTTTCAAGCTCTCAGCAGGTCTGGGCTGCATTTTTCTTGCCAGGTCTTCTTACTACCCAGAGTGACCTCCCTGGTGCTGCAAGCTGCCTCCTTGATGATTCCCCCGCTCTTAGGAGACATCATGGCTGTTGCCTCTAGAGATACAACCTCCTCTCAGAAATATAAGCTGCCTGTTTGTTCCAAAGCCAGAAATTAGGTGAAGGTTGAGAGGACTTATCAGTAAGTCAGGACAGAGGCAAATACACACATTGCCCAGGGTGTTGAAAACATCCTCAGAACAAACACTCCAAATCCAGGGAATTCAGTTAAGGTTGTTTAAATGTTTAGTGGTATTTCTGTGCATTACAGCACAGAGCAAAGGTGTTCCATATCGGAAAATAAAAAACTGGATTGGAAGACAAATGTCTCATGCAACATCTCAAATACTGTACATTTTCAAAAAAAGTCATAAACCTCTAATTCATCTGAACAAATCAGCTGATTTCTCTCAGACTGAGAGCATCATATTTTGGTATGCCAAAGTGTTTAAATATATAAAGCCCATTTTAAGGCTCTATGACTGCTGCCTCTGTGACTAACAAACCAGAAATTTCACTCTGATCCGCAGCTATAAATCAGACCTGCTCTTCCATCAGTCCCCACACTGAGGTATCTCCCTGTTTTGACTCACTCAGATGCTACCAACTCCAAACTTCTTCAGTACTGAATGCTTCAAAACCTGATAAGCTCCTTCTGGGTAAGTTCTTTGTCTTTTGAGCTCTGTCCTGTCTTTTTAATGCAGACATTTATTTTGTGAGGAGGGTAAATCTTGGGCTTTTTCATGTCCTTGCTTCCTCATCTTGAAATTTGCTTATCATTATTTCTGCAAATACTGCTAAAAGTTATCCTTGCCTTGACTGCTCCTCAGAAGACATGCTTATTCAGGGTTTGAATAATTTGCTGATTAACTTCCTGTCATTCCTTGGTTTATGGAATTCCTAAATCCCTCCTGAGAGATTGTGATCTCAGAACTAACCCAAGAGCAACTCTCTTGACATCTCTAGTAATTCCAGTGCAAACAAACCGAGACACAAACTCAGACTTGAAAGGGTGGGAAGTAGAAGGGTTTAGGCAGGGCTTGAGATTTCCTGATAGAGTATTTCTGTTGAGGAGAGACCTGCAAGATCATATCCACATCACTCAGCAGACACTTCACATTGCTAGGGTGTAAAGTCCTGTGTTAAGGCCCTCAGAAAAAAATGTGGGATTTCAGTTTCATGGTTCTTTTTGAGTTTTCTGTTACTCATTTCAAATCCACACCAAAATAGCTTTTAATTTTTTCTTTCCACAGTCATGTTTTGCCTTTTAGACCAAACAACTTCACACAGGTTTGTTTCACAAGACTGGAACCATGTCTGGCTGTACTGTATTCATCATGGTAGTATCCAGAGACTGTCCGACTGTTGTTTTGTCACACCTTCATAGTCTTAACTTTCTAAGAAAATGAAGAATTAAAGTTGACTCTGATTTTTAGTCCTAGCATTTTCTGATTGAAATACTTTGCTATTTATTTCATTCCAGAAAGGGCACAATAACCCTCCTCTGTAACTGTTCTCAGCTACTTTCTATCACGGTGATGCAAAACCACACAGCCATCAAATAGTGTCTTTTCTTTCCTACCTTCTCCTTTGCTTTGCTTCATTCCTTTTGGCATTTCATCCTTTTTGTGCCTAGTGCTACAGCTCGGTGCACATCCATTCTGCATCTATTCTGCATCTTACTCTGTAAGAATTGATATATAAACAGCAGCCTGAACTGATAATAACTCTGAACATATAATTGACATGTAAGCATCACCCTGAAGCCCAGGCAGCCCTGCTGTCCTGGGATTCACCACTGGAAATGACTCATTTAGCTGAATGCTAACCTGATCTTGCTGCTGTTGGTACCACAGCAAGTTTTGCTCTGCATGTATACACTGCTCTCCCTGATGCAAAAATGAGTTAGTGAAAAAGGCCTGTCTGGAAAACACATCCTTGCATTAAGAAGCACAACACTGCAGCAGCCCTAAGTACTGCTAATCCCGACTGCAGCATCATCCCAGAGCAGTTAGATCCCAGTTCCATTGCAGGTGATCCTCTAGGAAGGCTGCCCTGTGAAGAAAGGGGAGCTAATCTTCTCTACCCATTCTTTCAGTTGAAGTTTCAGCTCACCATTCTTTACGTAGCGAACTGTGTGTTTTAGCTTGCTTTTGGAACACTAAGGGATAGGTGAGCTACTTTCTCCATCTGTCAGGGAAGAGTGAGAACACATCTTGCTTCAAGAACTGCACCAAGGATTTGCATGTTTGCCTCTACATGCCATTCACTCATCTATTTACCTCCTGCCTCTTTACACAGAAAAGCTTTTTGAAGAGCTCGCCAAGATTTCTGCCAGGTGACATCATAAGTGAATTTCACCACAGCTGAGGGCCTGACAAGCTTTGCTGGACAGACACAGCAGGAAATCAAGGTACTTTTAACGTACATATACATATTTGTAAATATTTATTTTTAAGCCTTTTTGCATTAACAGATTCCAAATGCCGCGGCAGCGTGGCATACACTGCTACCTGGCGGTTCCTCCGCCTATCCCTGCCCGCAGGCTCCTCCTGGAGCAATGCCCCGTCAATCCAGAGAGCGGCTCTGCGCTGCGGGCAGCGCCACTCCACCAGAACCACTTCTCCTCCTCTTCTTCATCCCTCCCTCCCCTTCGTCACCTTCCTCAAACCTGGGGCCACTTGAGCCGGGCGGGGCAGCTCCGCCCCGCCTGTGTGCGGGGCCCCGGGCGAGCTGGGGTGCGCACGGCTTCCTGAGGAGCCGACATGGAAACGGAGTCGTTCCTCGGAGTGAGTAAAGCAGCTGGGAAGGAGAGGGAGGGATGCGGCTCCCCCGAGGGTCCGGCAGCGGGAGCTGGGGGCAGCGCGGAGCCCAGGCCCCCATCGGCCCTGAGGGGCTGGCGGCCCCCTCCTCCCGGGGCTGCTCGGGTACTGCTGCTCACAGGGTTTTATGTAATTCCCGTGAGGGCTTTTTTACCTTCTGGGTCGGCTGCAGCATGTGTTTTACTGATGTCATGGGGAATGGTTCTTTAATTGTATCTCCCTCCCGGAACTGCGTTGGCCGGGGTTTGGCCGTGTCCCAGCGCTCGGGGCCGGCGGGGCTGTGCGTGCCGGGCACGCTCCGGCCGGGCACGGCGCGGGCGAGGGACGATCAGCCGGTACTCTCGGTGTCTGGGGCTGCAGGATGGTGATCTCTAGCGGCTTTACACGTTTGCATGTTTTATTGCTTGTTTATTGCATGTGTCCCGGTAAAGTCCTCAAAATCTAATTGCTGTCTGTATGCAGAGCACTCAAGGAAGGTCAGACAGCTGAAGTGAACAAGGGGAGCGAGGGTAGTTAGGGTGGGTTGGTCCTGACTGGAAGCTGAGTGCCCACCAGAGTCTCTCTTATCACTCTCCTGCTCGGCAAGGGGAGAGAAAAATGTAATGAAAGGCTCATAGGCCAAGATAAGGACAGGGAGACATCACTCACCAGGTACCATCACAGGCAAAGCAGACTCGACTTTATAATAATGAAAATAATGAATTCATTACCAATGAAATCAGAGTAAGGTAATGAGAAATAACCAGCAAATCTTACAACACCTACCCCCCACTCCTCCATTCTTCCAGGGTGCAACTTCACTTCTGATTTCCTCCAGCTCCTCTACCTGCAGTGGCACAGGGGGATGTGGAATGGGGGCTGAGGTCAGTTCATCAAGTATTGTCTCTGCTAATCCTTCCTCCTCAGGGGGAGGACCCCTCACACTCTTCTGCTCCAGCATGGGGTCCCTCCTGTGGGAGACAGTCCTCCACAAATTTCTCCAATATCAGTCCTTTCCAAGAGCTGCAGTTCTTCGTGATGTGCTGCAGTGTGGGTCCTTTCCATGGGGTCACAAGTCCTGCTAGCAAACCTGCTCCAGTGTGAGTTCTTCTCTTCATGAGACCACAGGTCCTGCCAGGAGCCTGCTCCCACATGGGGTTCCCATGGGGTCACAGCCGCATTTGGGCATTCACCAGCTCTAGTACGGGACCCTCCACAGGTTGCAGGTGGAGGACTCTGCTCCACAATGGATCTCCATGGCCTGCAGGGGCACAGCTGCCTCACCATGGTCTTCACCATGGGCTGCAGGCGAATCTCTGCTCCAGTGCCTGGAGCATTTCTTCCCCCTCCTTCTACAGTGGCCCTGGTGTCTGCAGAGTTGCCTCTCTCACATAATCTTACTCCTTTTTTCCTGGCTGCTGTTGCACAGCAACTTTTTTTTCCCTTCTTGAATCTGTTACCCCAGAGGCTCTACCAGTGTTGTTGATGGGCTCAGTCTTGGCCAGCACCAGGCTCACCTTGGAGCCAGCTGGCATTGGCTCTGTTCTACGTGGGGAAAGTTTCTGGCAGCTTCTCACAGAAATCAGCTCTGTAGACTCCCCCACTACCAAAATCTTGCCATGCAAACCCAACATAGTAATTTATCATGGTACTGTGTGTAAGATGGACTTATATGTCTGGAAAAGGGGAATAAAGAAACAATTCTCATTTGTGAAGTTTAGGATTTAGTTGTGAGAGGCAGCAGCTAATGATAGTAGTTTCATTTCTCCAGGCAAGTCGTGGTTTCTCCCTAAAGGTCACCCCTCAAGCAATAAGGTAGCAGCTGAGTTTAGAGGTGGCAGTCTGAACATCTAGGGCTTTGCATTGCTTGGGGGGGCCAGGACAAAACCTGATCCAGTCACTTTTGTACAGAACTTGATCAGCAGAAGGCCATGGTGCAGCTCCTGCCATGCACTGCCAGTGGCTGCCATCCCCGGTCTCAGGGTACTGTGAAAGAAGAGGAGGAAGAGGAGAATGAGATGTGCATCTCTCACATGTCTGTTCGCAGGACTGGTCTTGGTCTTGCTGTTTCTGCTCTCTCCTGGCTTTCCTCAGGCCCAGCAGGACACTCTTTGTGAAGTGTTCTGGTCCCACAGAGGCTGGGGCATAGGTGGCAGCTTGTGCCAGGCTGAGAACCTGCTGCCCGTGGGCTTTGGCTGGGCAATGCCAAGGGGTATCTTGTACAGCTCAGCAAAGGCAATTGCAGGGCTTGGTGCCTCTGCAGGGACTTCCTCAGCATGTGCTACACTGGCTCCATGGTGAACTGGAGAAAGGGACCAGCGTGCCAGAAATCCAGCTTTTTTCTGTCAGCTGTGACGCTGTGCCTATGTTAGCCCAGGAAAAGCAGTGAGAGCACATGGCAGGAGGAGAGTGGCAGCAGGCAAACCTGCACCCTTGGATGCACCCTGTGGGTGCTGTTGGTGCAAAGGAGCCTGTGCTGGGACAAGCTGTGACTGCCCGGCAGGGCTTACTATGGGTCCCTGGGGTGATGGGTGCCTGCTCTGCAGGAGTGTGGGTGGCTTTGCGGAATTGGAGAGCCCCAAAGGCTCTGGAAAGGGAGCTGCAAATCTCCCCCCTCAAAAGAGGAAAAGCAATGCTTATAGTCAGGTTTCTAGTCTGCGCACAGGACCTGTGTAAGTGCTGCCATATGCCAGGGTGTTGCATCCTCACAGCTCCTGTCAGCTTCAGAGCTGGAGAAGAAGAGACACCATCCAGTCTTTACTAAACAGCAATGCTGTGCTAAGCACCTGCAGCCCCTGTCCACACTGGTGCTACTTGGTACAGAGACTAGAGCAGAGCAGCTGTGGGTAAGCAGTGGTGTGCAGTCTGATGAAGGGTGAAACAGCAAAAGGTGACAAAATGAGCTGCAGACATCTGTTGTCTGAACAAGGGTCTGTGGTGGACAGAAGCTTGTCATACTGAAGTGCAGAGCCAGAGGGTGGGTGAGTTGATCTGCCTGAGATCTGAATATTTTTTCCAAGAATAAGAATAGCTGATGTGGCATATAGAGACCATTTGTTTCTTTCAACTCAAAGGCACAGCAAGGCAGGCTAGGCCAGTACATTGTGCATTGGCCAGTATAAAAGCAGATTGTATCTTTTTGTGTGGTATGGACATAAAACTTAGGAATGCAAATCCTAAAGTTGCCTTTCAGATGACCCTATGCGACTGTCAAAAGAAAAAGAAATCTATTGCACCATGTTTAAGGAAATGTTCTTCATGTAAGCATTGTGGCTCTCCAGTATATAAGAAAAAACCAACCACCTCCTAGGAGAAACAATCTCGAATGAATATGCTAAGTTGCAGTGAAAGGGACCAGGGACCAGTGAGGGTGTTTGCAGAGTACAAAACCTCAAAAATACATATCTGACTGCGATTGCTGTAGCAGACAAGAAGGAATCATTTATATTAGCAGCTTTTAAAAAAAGCATTAAAAGGGAAGCTGTGATATTAATGATGGTAATCACTCTGCCATGATCTAAAAGAAACTCTCACACTAGCTGTGACAAAATAAAGCCTTGAAAGCAGTGAAAAGAAGGAAGGCTCTAATCTCCAGACCACCACCTGAACTAGGAATGTCCTAGGAAAAAAACCCCAAAACATGGAGAGCTTATTTTTGTGTTCTGCACAATCCAGGAGATCATAAAATGAAAAATGAACAGGATAACTCTAGTAAGCCCTGGTGATGCCATGATTTCTCATCTGGGTTTCATCCACTGGTACTCCTGCATGACCACTGCAAATTTTGCAGAAAATCCCAGAGAAGAACAGTTCCAGAGTAATTTCAGGAAGATCAGACCAAACTGAAATACTTACGATCATGGACTCGTAGGGGTGATAAAAATGTCTTTGGTGTTTTCCAAAGCAGGAATAAGGAGAGGAAAGTTTTCCTCTTTGACGCTAGATGCCAGCATGAACTGCAAATTAGTATCCTGACATCTTTGTAAAGGCTTTTCGTAGAGGTACTCCTGTGGCATCTTGTTTGATCCTTCAAGGTAAGTGTTCTCTAGGGACCTGAGGGTAGCAGACTTAGCCCCTGTCCCAGCGCTGCCATCAGTCCCCTTGCTGTGCTCCTGGGACTGCAAAGGGTAAAGGAATGGATGCAGTTTCACACTGGAGGGAGGTACTCCTTGAGATTTCACAATAGCCAATATAGGCAGTAATTTCTCCATACCAATGAAACTGTGTATATTTGTCTTGGATTGGTTTTTTCTTTCACTTGGTCAGTTTGCAAGCCTAAATCTGGACCCCACCCTTTGACATTGTGCTGGGACTCAGTGTTATCGAAAGCAGCATATGCCATGGCTGACAAGCTCTTGACATTTTGCTGCAACTACTTGAGAGAAGGGTTGGCATTTTTTAACATCTATAAATCCATTCTACACAGATACAATGTCACTAATTCAACTGCAGTATATGGTTTATTGTTTTTCTTTTTCCCTCCCAGAACACCCTATGAAGTCCCAGAGGGCATACCAATGGAAGGCCCTTTGCAAACCTCTGTTCATGTGTGCCATGAAAATGGTCAATGGATGTCAGAGTTACCAGAAAAGCTCTGGGATATTCCCCTCTATAACTTAGCTCTTCCAGGTAAAGATTAACTTTTGTTCTCCACTGTTTTGCTAGCTTGCCATTTAAGCATTGGAATATCCTGTTTGTCCCATTTCAGGATGGCTACGTTTATTATTTGGGTCAGTGTGTGGGGGAGGGTTTGTGTGATGTTATGTGAATAATGTTGGTCTGTAATGTTTGGGGTTTCTTAGAGGGGAGGGGTAAAAAAAGGAATTTTTTATTGTTTTTTAGAAATGAAAGGAATTAAGTCTTCCTATATAATGTGACTTCCTGTATAATAAAATGTTTCCAGGAGGGGAGAATGAATATTTTACCTTATTATGTGTTTCTTTGTACTGTCTAAAAGAGGCTGTGAAGTTGCAGAAAAAGGAGAATTGAGACTTGTAATTAACATGTTTTTAATTCATGTAGACTGTTACTTTTCTACATGATCCAGCTTATAAAAACTGGATTTTTCGTGTTGTGTGTAAATGCATTTAAATGACACCTGTGTATTATTAACCTTTCTTTGGTCATATTATTGCTTCTTTCTGCTGCCTTCATTTTCTTTTTTCCCCTCTCATTCAAGTCCAAAAAATTTATGGTATAATGTGATTTCACTGACACACGGGGAGGCACTGAAGGACCATCAGCTCTTGAGGGATTCCCTTTGCCTCCACATCAAAAACTGTACTAAAGAAAAGTCTAGCCCACGTTTTCTCTCACACCTGTAGATGTGACAGGTAGTTTGGGGGGAAAGCAGCACAGCGTGTAGATGAATGTTTTATTTAGGCCACAGGATCATTTTATTTAGGCCACAGGTTAATTTTAGGCAAGGCATATATTTAGTGTGAACTCTTGTCTTCAGTGGGTAGAGCCCTGGGAGAACCCAAGAATTGTAGCGTTTTGGCTTTTTTCTGCCTGTTGTGAACTAATGGAGTGTGGAGTTCCAATTAAAATTGAAACCCAGAAACTTACTTCATGGAGGCTTCTTAGATAATGTAATTTGAATTGATGTTAACTTCAAAACAAGCACATCTGTTTAGGATAAAGCCTATGTAAGAGGACTAGGACAAGGGCTATTAAAAAACCCTCTCTAGATTTCTTATTTAACCATCAAGAGAGGAAAAAAGAAAATACATGTCTGTCTTATGACTGAAGAAAGAAGGTAATAGTCTTCTCTTTTTCTATTTTTGTTCCTATTGCAAAAATCACTCAAAAGTCAGTAGCACACTCAGTGAGATTTTGTTTTGCTGGAAAAGGAGCCATGTTGTTTCAGTAAGACTTTCACAGGCTGTTTCTTGGGCATCATAGAAAGGGGCGAACCTGCTGACGGACTTGTTTGCCTTCCTGGCTCTCCTCCTAAGGGTGACCTTGTCATTCTTGCAAATGTTTGTTGTTCTTGTGAATATGCCTGCAGGGAGAACAGGCATCAAGAACAGTTGAAGGCAAGTCCATTTCAGCAAACACTAGAGGACTTTTACACAGCATTGCAGGCTATTAGCTTGGAATATTTTGGTGTCTGTCCAACTGACCTACAAATCTGATCTAGCCCAAGTCAGAACACAAACAGATCAAGACCAACCAGGTCAAGACAGCTTTGGCAGGTTTCAAGAGGGAGGAAACCCAGTTTGGAAGTGGAAGTTTATCTCATAGAAGGCATGCAAGAAACATGACCGAGTGGATTCTGAAAGCATGATCAGGAGACAGCAGCAAATCTCACTAATTAGTGTTGTGCTTGCACCAGATTCAGCACAGTGCTGCTGGAGAGGTGTGGATTCAAGGTCTGGAGCTGCTTGGCTTGATGCTAGCTCACTATCTTTGCATCATATATGTTGTGTCATGGATATATCCATCTTCCTTTCATTACTGTAACTCATGACATCACAAAAGACTCGTGAGTAAAAGATTACTATCCGTTTGCTAGTTGGCATCCGCAGATGCAACACCCATCAGTGGAATCCTGCTCATCTCTCTTAGACTTGGATTTGGTCCATGGGTATTTAATAGTTTGACTCTTACATCTTTTAGCACATACTTCTTTTATTGCATGCCTCAATATTGCAGATCTTCCGTATGCAATGACTGTGGTTTGGGTGTTTAAAGCAGTAAAATGGATCAAAAATGGCTTTTAGAAGGTGAAAAAATGGAGTAAGACATCAAATTATTGTTGACAGTTCCAAAGAATTTTTATTTCCAAACCAATCCTTTTTACTTTGTTTACTAGAAATATTACCACTGGCACCAGTAAGACTGACAATTCAAGAAAGCATTTCCTAGCACCAGTGAACAATCAGTTTGACAGAAGACTTAAACCCCAAAATGATAAGCAGATTCTTTGCAGATACTCTGTTAACATCCAAGCAAGTCACTTCACTGTTAGCTTTTCTTATTGATGCTTTATAAAACTGGAAGAAACAATGGAACAGAAAAGCTAGTAAAATCACCGGTTCCCTGTCCTGATGAAATTGTGAGTTGCAATGGTTTCACCTAAACATCATGCAAGAGATGTGTCAGATGAATTAAGACTTAAAGAAAATAAAATATTTGCACAGACTGTTCTTGGCTCTGATGCCTGCGTAATTTCCTGTGCTGGAAAGAGTCAGGTAATTTCTGAAGTCCATCAAATGAGGATCTTGTTCATCTTTTGCTCATAAACTTAGACTTGGATTTGCCTCAGAAACCTTCAAGGCACCACCTTGTTTGTTGTTTTTGTAGGGGAGGCAGGGGTTTAATTCAGGGGGACATTTTTAGCAAATATTTAAGCTATAAGTGATTTAAGTCCCAAGTTAAGTGTTGGTCCAGTCAAAGGTGTAAGAACATGAATTTCTGCCTTCAGTCATATTTTCCCCTGCAGGGATGAGGGTGTTGGACAATTAAATCCTGCATTTGGACAACTCTGAAAACAGGACAAATTCTAGATAAATTCAGCCTTCAGCTATTTATTCCCTGAAAAAAATGTTTTCACATCAAAGTAATTATTTTGAGGGACGACACCATTTGAAACAGACCACTTTACTGTGGTTTGGGGCAAACAACAGTGATGTGTAGTTTAGATGGGGACTGCTTTATTGAAAAGTGTCAATGCCTTCCCTTCACAAGGATTTCACGCTAAGCTTATTAATATTAGGTGAGCAACCTCTGTAGACAATTCCACCTTTTTGCCATAACTACAGAGGCTCTCAGACAATATAGGTGTGTGTGGCTTGCAAATGTGGTGGCCTATCAAGTGTGCACATGAAATGTAGCCATGGGATGTGGTCTTGAGTAGTTAAGGAATGAGATTTTCTGTACATTTATTTTTGTATTCTACAGGGAGTCATGACACTATGACCTACTGTTTGGATAAAAGCTCTGCTGTTAGTGTCAATGAGTCCAAGCTGCTGAAGTTTTTAAACAAATGTCTGCCCTGCATTGTGCGCCCCATTATCATGAAGTGGTCTATAACACAGGTAACCGTCGTCTGGTGTTCTCTTCTTGCCTTGGCAAAGTTGAAGCTTGTGCTGCAGGGCTGAGAGTGTACAATGACAGAATAGCCTGCTGCCCAGAAATCTGTGCTCTCATGAGATGTCATGCTTGGGTGTTGTGGTTTAACCCCAGCCAGCAGCTCAGCCCTGCACTGCTGCTTCTTGCTGCCCCTGGGTGAGATAGGGGAGGGAGTTGGAAGGGTAAAAGCTGGAGAACTTGTGGGTTGAGATAAACACCGTTAATAAGTAAAGCAAAAGACACATGTGCAAACAAAGCAAAATAAGGAATTAATTCACCGCTTCCCATGGATGTGTTCAGTCATCTCCAAGAAAGCCAGGCTCCATCATGTGTAGCGGTGTCTTAGCATGACAAATCACTCTGAACTTTTCCCCTCTTCTTCCCCCAGCTTTATATGCTGAGCATGACCCCTTATGATGTGGGATATCCCTGTGGTCAGGTAGGGTCAGCTGTCCTGGCTGTGTCCCCTCCCAGCTCCTTGTGCACCCCCAGCCTCCTCGCTGGTTGCATGGGGTGAGAGGCAGAAAAGGCCCTGACTCTGTGTAAGCACTGCTCAACAACAGCAAAAACATCCCTGTGTAATCAACACTGTTTCCAACACAAATCCAAACCACAGTTCCATTCCAGCTAATATGAAGAAAATTACTCTTTCCTAATCTAAATCCAGCACTTCGGAGTATGAGATAGGAAGCATACATATCTGATCATCTTTTCTGGGGAAGAAGCATGCAGGTGAGGCAGGGATGATACTTAAAGTTGTTGCTTAAAGCTGACCCTGGGTACTACAAACCCTTTTCCACGTTTATTATGGTGGTAAATAACATTTAATATTAATGTAATTAACAGGGGTTTTTTTTTATCTCTTGCACTTTGTTCAGAAGGTACTTGCTTGTCATTTTTGCTATCACTTGTGTGAGATGTCAGTTGTTTTCCCCACATATAGTGGGTATTTCACCAGCAGCAGAAACAGAAGAATCCCTTGTTGAAGAGATTTTTTTTTTCCCATAAAGATAAGAGAGTGAAGGTGTGGTCCATCGTGTAAGGTTTAGTTAACTTTTTAAAATGTGCAAATATTAAGATAGTAGTTATCTCTTTGTTCCTCACAAATGTGTGTTAAAGACAAAATTGCGGATTATGATTTAAGATAAGGCTTTTGAATGTTCTTCCAAAGAACAGACTTTCCTGACATCAAAGAGGTAGCAAAAATCTTTCTTTTGTTTTTATTGAAGGAGTAGTTCATTATTAGGGAATTAAAAGTGAATAATTGATAAATAGCAATAAGCATGCCAAGGTTTCTTTAGTTGTGTTTGAGCAGCTCTGGCAAACTGGAATCTTAGACACTACCAGGTATCAAATATGAAGTGGCCATGATGAGCTGGTGTTGAAGGGCACTTGCTTAGCACAGATCCTTGTTTATTTTGAGCTGCTTTTTTGGGGGGGGGACTTCAGCCAATGAAAGATTTAGAAACCTCCTAACTTGTGCGTTTCTGGCTGGCAATGTGACCCTGTTGGTGACAAACAATCTCTTAACATCATTATAGTAATTTTCTGGAGCAAACCCAGTGTGACAAGCAGGAAGTAGCCCAGTGCTGATAGGGAAGAGGCACAGCTACAATCCTGCCCCTCCTTAGCTCTGCCGTGCTCCAGTTATCTCTGTGGGGAGATGACTCCACCCATTGGTATCCAGAACAGGCACCATGGAGCCCTACTGATGGTAGGATCCACAAGTTCCTGAATTGCTCAGTGCCTGGGAGTTGCCTGCTTGAGCCCCAGCTGTTGTGGCTGTCAGTCTAGAGGCCCAAATGTTTCCTGTGTAATGGCTGTGTAACTTCCAGTCATGCATGCCCTGGATGCCTGGTGTGAGATTGAAGCACTGAGCAGCATTGCTCCTCAGGGCTTCCTTTTAAATGTTGCCCTTTAGGGGGCAATGTTCACACTGCCTAATTCAGTATCCAAACCCAGGTGACTAATTAGAGAGTCTAATTTGTCTTGTTTTCAATCTGTTGATGTAGTCAACAGATAAATTAATTTGTCTGAAGGGCAGTTCAGAGCAGCTATTTCGTTTGGTGCTTTTTCTGGCCACAAAGGTTATATATGACCTACAGCCATGTACACTCCCATCTCCAGCATACTCCAAGCAAAGCTGTATGGATCATTCAACTGTTTCAGCCCGGTGGAGACCAAGCAGGCACAGGAGGAGCTGTTGGCCGGACCCACTGCACCCCCTGGACCCTGGGGCACATGGGGCTGGTCTGTCCCAGCCCTGGGGAGGCTCAGTTCATGTCCAAAGAACAGGAAGTTAGGGGGTTAAACTAGGCAAGGTGAGCATCCTGCCATGTGTCTTAAGCTCTGCCTCAGTGCTAAAGCTATGAATTTGGATACTCAAGAGCAATCCCTTATACTGATTTAGCTTTTGTTGAATCCTTTCTGACTTAAATCAGTACCATGTATGGTTTCTGAAGGCTAAATTTTTATCCCAAGCAGGTGGAACTGAGACAAATTAGTGTTTAAACATATTTAATTAAATTGATTCTATTCTCTTATGCTAAGAGAGTCTTGATATAAGGAAAAGACATATCATTTGGAACTTTCTGCCTCAGAAACATCTTTATCACCTGTTCTATTCAGCCCTCAAATACAGTGGAAGTGCTCTGAGGGAAGTGGATCTAGAAGAGTGCCTCTGTTTTGTTGGACTTCTACAGGTTAATTCAAACTTTATAAGAAACTTTGTCTTGAAAAAGAACAATAGCCAGTAGATTTTTCTATTTTTGTTTTTCCTTCTGTTGAGGATGTGTGAGGTCCGCAGAGACAATCATGCTTAAGTCTTTGATCTAATAAAATAAGTATGGCATTTCTAAGGTGCTGATCCTGCAATTATTTTTAAATGAATAGTTGTGTGAAGAGCAATCAGGTATTTATGCACAGGTTAATTGATCTCTAACTGTCACACAACAAGGGCAATTGTCTAAAACTAATCTAATCTGTACTTGCAGTTTATGCTGAGGGAAATTGGAATCCCTCTTGTCAGAGAGCAAAATGCTTCCAAGTTGCAATATGGTGCCATACAGTAGCATTTTAAAGACGAAAGACCTGTGAAAAATGCCACAGGGCTAACTTTGTACCCCTCTTTTAGCTTTCTAAACTAAAGAAACAAATCTCTGTCAAGCTCTCAGGACCTTTGTCTTCTGTTTCACCTTTCAGGTCCTGACTGTGACAGAGCAACTTGAGGCTGGAGTTAGATACCTGGATTTCAGGATCGCCCACAAGGCTAATGATCCATCTATGAATTTGTACTTTGTGCATATGGTTTACACAACTGTTACTGTGCAGGTATTTTCCTTACCTTTGTGATGGCCATAAAACCAGTGCCATTTCTTTCATTTAAGGGCCATCATAATCTAAAAATGCTGGCTCAGGGTGTCCTGAGTAGGTTATTTATTTTTCTTTTGTGAGGACTTCAAACAAGAGAAAATCAGCAGGGCTGGAAATTAGTTTCAGCAGCTGCACGTGCTACTGGAGCATCAATTTTTTCCTCATCCTCAAACCAGAATCTTTGTGTCTGCTCTCCACTGGCTATCCCCTACCACATGCTCGATATTCTGGGGTTTATCATGTGTTGTCCCAGGATGATACACAGGGCATTCCTGTTTCCCTGGTGAGGAGAGAAGTTATTAAAGTGAAGAAGGCATTAAAAGCCCTATTAATAAAAGCCGTATATAATTACAGAAACACTTTTTTTTTTTGAGAAAACACAGTTTTTCATTATTGTGATTGTGAATCTACTCCACCATCACTGCGCTGTTGATTATATGTCCTTTCCCCTGCATAGCACAGATAACTTTCTAAGCTGCCATACCTCTTTCTTGTAGGATATTCTGTGGGAAATATTGAGGTGGTTAGAAACTCATCCTCAGGAAGTTGTTATCATAGCCTGCAGGAATTTTGATGGATTAACCAAGAGACTTCATAATCATCTTGTTGCCTGTATAAAAGAGATTTTCCAGTGTAAACTGTGTCCTAGAAATGTAAGTATGACAGCCTTTTTTTCTCATTTTTAAAAGAATGATACATCACAGTGAGATCTTTGATTCCAAATTTTTAGATATATTCTACTTTCACTGTGTTTTTTAACCTCGGAAAGGTACCATTTGCTGCATCAGAGATAGGTCATTACCTAACAGACCTGAGGAAATAAAGCAAACATACATTTCACAGTGTGGAGGAGGGAATTAAATTTGACTGTTACATCTGTTGAGTTGTGGGACAATAGTAGAGACAGCTGTCATCCACAGTCCTGTCTGAGCTTTCTTGGAAAGGAAAGGGAAAAGAAGAGAGAAAAGAGAGGAAAATAAAGGAAAATTAAAGAAAAAAGAAAGGAAAATAAAAGTTGTGCATCTTATATATTTATATAATTTAAAGAATCCATCTTCTGCCTTTTCACAGCAATAATTATAAATTAATTTTTTTCTATTTAAAATAGTTTGGGTTGGACGTGACCTCTGGAGGTCATCTGGTCGAACATCACCATGCAAAGCAGGACCAGCTTCAAAGTTATGTTGGGCTGCATCCTGTTCATTCTTGATTATCTCCAAAGATGGAGATTTCACAACCTTTCTATGCAAAATTTGACCTTTCTCACAGTAACTGTGTTTTCCTTCTCTGTCTGAAGAGAATCTCTCTTGTGTCTGCTGACTTCCATCCTTTGCTGTGCATATCTGAGGAGTCTTCTCTACATTTACCTGTTAGGTATTTGCAGACAGCTGTAAGACGTGTCCAGTCTTCTCTTTTCATGCTGGACAGACTCAGCTCCTGTGTCATGCTCTGGCTTCTGCTCCAGCCTCTGCTGGCTCTGGTTGTGTGCTGCTGGATTCACTCCAGCTCATCAGTGACTTCGTTGTACTGGGGAAGCCCCAGCTGGAAACAATACTTGAGCTGCAGTCCCACAACTGCTGAATAGAAGGGAAGATCCCCTTTTCTTGATTTGCTGTCTGTGCCTTTGCTAATACAGCCCAGTTCACAACTGACCTTTGCCAGGTGGGCACACTACTGGCTCGTGTGCAGCTTGATGTCTATGAGAATTTTCAGGTCCTTTTCTGCATAGCAGGTTTCTTGCCAGCTTCCACCAGTCTGTCCTGGCATGTGGGGTTAGTCTGTTCAGGACTTTGCATTTGCTTTTGTTTGGCTTCATGAGGTTTCTGTCAACTTGTTGAGGTCCTTCTTAATAGCATCTGTGCCCTCAGTGCATTTCTGGTGGCATTGACTTTACTGGAGCTGACCTCCTAACCAGTCTAAGAGTTGCCCAAACCTCCAGAAAAGCCCTAATTTAAATAATCAGGAAGTATTTCACTGCTAGATTTTAGAAGTTGAGACTTTTAGCTCCCTCTTTTTTTTACAAGGTGTGGGAGCTTTTAGTAGTTAAACAATTAACATTTCAAAGATGAATAGGAACAGAGGGTTTTCTCTGGAGATGTGAGTGGTGCAGGAGAATGATGACCCTGTTCACGATTCAAATTCAGCCTTTGAAGCTGGTGTATCAGTAACGTGTGATTATTACCATTTCAAAGCATTTTGTACAGCAGAGTTAAAATAGAACAATTCTCAGCAAAACTAGGGGATTCTGAATATTCAGGCCTCAGCTGAATTAGTGAAGACCTGGGTGACACTGTTTTATTGTTTCTCCAAATAACTTGAGCATGTCAGTTGGGGATGAGCAGAGATACTGGAGAAGGTGGTCAAATTTGCTTTCAGACACACGGCCAGCTCTTAAACAGAAGGAAGTTATTAACTGCAAAAGAGGCAAGTTGCTGATGACAATTTGTTGAATGAAGGTATTGAAAGAATGGTCTGAGATCACTTCACTGAAGAAAGAACATTTCTAAGTTGTGTCCAGGAGGACAGAGGAAGAGAACTAGAGAGAAGACAAACCAAGTACTTCCCTGAGTAGGAAAACTTTGTATCTATGGTGTCTGTGACCAGCACAGTGGATCTCACCATTTTTTCTTGTGGTACCATTGCACGTTAGACACCTGTGGGAGTTTTTGGATCACAGATTCAGATCAAATATCCAAGTGCCTGCTGACTTATTCTAAAATAAATTGCTACCTACTGTCTTTCAAGACTGCATCTCTGTTGTCATACAGAATTAAGTGTCAAAGTGTTCATGAAGCAGCTGCTCAGGCAAGGTCTGTATGTAGTACTGGCACAGGCCACAGTGTGACAATATTACACTGCATTTAAAATTTTAATTGTCTTAACTATTCAAGGTGTCTTCCTTTGATCTGGATTACTAGGGTTTAAAAATCCCTTGTTAGACTTTCATTTCTGCTTTGTTTGCAAAATAAGCACCTGTGTTCCTATACGCATCTCTGGTAGCTTTTTCTTTTTTACTTGTTTTACACATCTTTGCTTGTTTGTTTAAGAGGTTCCAGCTTTAGAAAGGCAGCTGGAGTAAAGCAAAGGCTTCAGTCAGCCACAAAGTTCTGTAGCTTAAGTAGCTCATGCCTTAATTTTGCAATATTTTCTGACCTAATGGGAGCTTGCATTCTCTCTTTTGTGGATGAGCTGAGAGATTTCGTTTAACCCTCAGCTTTCTTCAAATATTTACATTATTAATTTTCAAGTGCCTTTGGCTTTTATTTAAATTAATAAGCTAATTGGAACATCAAAAAGTCACCATTTCTTTTTCACAAGCAGCAAACTTAGTTTTCAACTACAACATTCTTAGAAAAAACAATGCCTGTTAAATATGTTGACTTTGCAAATAAAACTAGTCAGAGGGTCTCAGTTCTCTCCAATGGTAACTTCTTAGGCTGGAAAATGTAATTTCATACTGCGACACTTAAATTTAATGGCTATTTTAGCCCATCCATCTGGATAGATAGAGAAAATGTCTGACTCAGGTCTTCCTCTCTCTCTCTCAGTTAAAAATGTCTGGAGCATCCCAATTTCATAAACTTTCCACTTAGAGAAATGAGAATTAATGGAGCTCTTGGTGAAGAGCTACAGTTATTTACAGTTATTTAGTCATTATTTACAGTTATTTAGTCATACCAAGTTTTAAGAGTTCAGTTTTCTTTGATGGTTACTGTGTCAAATTTGCATCAATGTGTGGAATCTGCCAAAATGATTCCTGCTTCTCTCTCTGCATTCCTGCAGCAGATGGTCTGTATCTTCCTCCCCTAACAAACTTCCAGCAGTGGCTTGTGCATGAGGGCTGACACAGGGATGGTTTCCTATTATGCAGGTGTAAGACCTTGAATTATGTACATGATCTTATTTGAATTGTTTGAGGAAAGGAGGAATTTGCTGAAGCTCCCAGGGTCCTATTGCCCTGCATCTTGTAAACCAGCCCATCACCTACTGGGCTGCTCATTTAAAAGCTTTTTCTGAACTGAATCTGTGCCAGGGTGATGTCACACATCAGTATTTGGACTTCGGGCACGCTGCTGTGTTGCTGACTTCAACCTGGGCATGCTTCCTTTTAGGTGGTGCCAACACTGCGGACCATGTGGCACCTCGGCCATCAGGTTATAGTCTCGTACGAAGAGCACGTGGAACTGGGGAAGCACAGTGAGCTGTGGCCCCCCATCCCATACTGGTGGGGAAACAAAACGTCCACTCGTGCCCTTATCCGGTATTTGGAGCACATGAAGAGGATGGGCCGTCCAGGTAGGCACAGGGAGTTCGCTTGGAGGAGGGAAGGGGCGCTTACAGCAATGCAAAACAAGTAGGAAGTTGGGCAATTGTTGCCTTATGGGATATAACCACCCTGAGTGTGCTGTGTGCCCATGGCTGCTGAGTGCTCTGCCCATCCCTGGGCGAGTGTGATGTTGTCCTTGGTGGTGTGGATACTGTCAGTGTAGGCACATGCACAGACTGCAGAGGTTGTGGCAGCCACCTTGCTCGTGAGACCCACAGAAAGGGAGCCTTCCGTGCAGACCAGCTCGCTGGCACAGTTGTGCCCACCTCAGGGGTAGGAGGCCGCTTCCTCAGCCCAGTGCTTGTTGCTTTAGGCAGCACAGATGATGAGAGATGTGCATTGCCCTAGCCTTGTTGTGAAAGGAAGCCCCTACAAGGTTTCTCTCAGGGGAAACCTTACCACTCTGTACAGCTGCTTGAAAGGTTGTAGCAAGGTGGAAATTGGCGTCTTCTCCCCGGCAACCAGCAAGGGGAAATGGCCTTAGGCTCTGCCAGGGGAGGTTGGAAATCAAGAATTTCTTCACTGAAAGAGTGGTTAAGCATTGGAATGGGCTGCCCAGGGAGGTGGTGGAGTCACTGTCCCTGGAGGTGTTCAAGAAACAACCGGACACTTAGTGCCATGGTTTAGTTGTTGTGGTGCTGTTTGGTCAAATGTTGGACTCGATGATCTTGGAGGCCTTTTCCAACCTTAATGATTCTGTGATACAAGAGCAGTACGAGAAGGGTGTAGCTGCACACTGAACAGCAGCACTCAAGCATGCTGGTGTAGTGTAATCTGACAGAGGTTGAGTTCAGAACTCTGACACAGCTCTTGAAGTGAATGCACAGGGTGGTGACGGGGGAGCCGCTTTAGAAGCGCGCTCCCCAGCCGAAGGCAAACGCTGTGTGGGTGCACCCTGTGTCCCCATCCATTGCGGGGGAAGGCTAAGTGCTTGGAAGCAACCCTCACAGAGACAAACATAATTTACAGAGGAGGACTAGTCAGTGGAGAACTTTTAGACTGCAATGAGTAACTAGACAAGTTTAGCTAAACTGGAATGGTTGTGTAACAGACATTGTTAATCATGTAAACATCAGGAATTGTTTACTACAGCATGCAGTTGCAACAAAGGGGAACAGTTGCAAGGACATGAAACAATACAGAAAGAGTGTGAAGTTGGTATTTTAATGATCCTCTCTGGAATGAGATGTGAAGGTAGTGTAATACTGAGAAATTTCTCTTCTCAAAAGAATATTTAATGTGTCACTTTCTGATTTTTGTTTCAGGAAAATTCTTTGTGGCAGGGATTAACCTTACTGAAAATTTAAGATATATTCTTGTACACCCATTTGGATCATTGAAGAAACTGACACTCCAGAGTCTTCCATGCTTGAAAATCTGGATAAAGCAGCAGTATCCAGGACCAAAAAAAAAGTGTATTAACATCATTGCTGGAGACTTTATAGGAAACAATGATTTTGTCAAAGATGTGATAGAACTTAACACAAAAATTAATACTCCATTGCACTGTCAAGGTGAACTGGAACAAACAGCCTTTAATTCTCAGCTTCCTAATCTATGAAAAGTTGAAAAGGCTTTTTCTGCATTTATTGTGCCCTGCTGTAAACATCCTGAATCCCATGAAGGTCCAATTAATTTAAACCTTTTAAGGAACGCTTTCAAGGCTCAGTAGGAAAAGGTTTCTCAACATCATCAGGGTTTCAAGGCCTTTGGACAGAAAAGAGAGCAGGTGTACCTCGCTGAAGTCTCTAGAGAACTATGGTATGGGTGTAATTTTTTTGGAGGTGCTTTAATTCTGCTGTAGCAGCTGGAAATACTGAAAGTCCCAAGAACTCAATCTTATTTTACATAGGACTAAGAAGGAGGAAAATGTCAGTAGTTGCACGATTTAGTGGTAAGATTTTATCTTATAATTGTTAAGGATATTCTGCACTACTTGCAACCTAAATTCTTACTCTTTTATATCAGTCTGAAATTGACTTGTCTGTTTCCATAGTTTCTGTTAAATAAACAAAAGGAACAGTTAAAAAATATTTTTGATATATCAAAGGTGCTGCACTGACAATCCAGTTTGAAATGATTTTATATATACACCAGTGTGCTGAGTATCAGTTGTGAGCTACCTTAGGAACAGGATAGCCCCAAAATTATTTGCAATTTTTAAGAGGTAATTGAATTTGCACTTAGTCATGCCAGTTCTGCAGGATTAAAGGTATCAAAATGAGGCCCTCACACAGTTTGTCTGTGGCAGTTAAACATTTTACTAGGTGTTGCCTTAGTATGCCTTACACTGAAAATAAACACAGAGGAAACAAATTCCTGATCTTAACTTGCACTGCCCTAGAAATACAGATTCTTGGCTTCTAGCATGCTCATTTGGGGTTTCACACCTGGTCTTTTATTTAGCTATTTTAGTAGCTCTGTAATTATTTTTCCTCTCACTAAGTAGTTTTTGTGTATGTCAAAACTAAGAGGTTTATACTATTTCCCATTGCATACTAATTCTGTTTTTCTAAATGAACAGTGTACTAACAGATCATCATGAAGGCAAGAGAAGTGTCAAGCATCAGGACTAAAATAAAACCAGTTATTGTGTAAAGTCCACTATGCAACTTCACCCATATACCTCACTTTTTAGATGCACTTTATATGCAAAAGCTAAATTCAGATGTCTGCTAATGTTTGCAGAGGTTTTTCTGCCTATCTTTTGTGCCCTCTTTTGTTCCTTTGTTATTCTAATAAAACTTGATCTCTGTCTGTAATATGGAGTGAAATAGTTTGGTTTCTTCTTTCTGTGATATTGTTTTATTGGTGTTCAGTAGTAATTTGTAAGTTAAGAAATGGATCTGTTGTGGTTGTGTTTTCTTTTTCCTTTTGTTTTCCTCTGTGAAAAGGTTTGCTGTACCTTAAATGTTTTCTCCAAGAGACACAGTAATAGCTATTGTGGATAAATTACTGTAGGCAAGAAAACTGTATGGGTAAAAGATGTTCACAGCTAACTTTATTTAATTCCTTAATGGATTGTTTTTTCATCACTGGAATAAGACAGTGCAGTTATTTTACTTACATTCATGCATTCTGCTTGAACGCATATTTATCTTCATTATTTATATACAACCAACAACATTTTGTTCACTGACTTCCATTTTTCGAAGACCATCTGAAACACCCTAACTATAATAAATACTGTTTTTTTTCTGAAAAAGGCAATAAAAAGCTTTATTTATATGATAGAAGAAACTTGATACTTTTCTGAAGGTTAAGTCAGCTGCCATTCCATGCGTTTGAGATCCTCAGCTTATAGCCAACAACAGGTTTAACATAAAAAATTTAGTGCTGTCCTCGTACTTGCTGACAAAATTAAGCTCAAAGCTCTTACTGTTTCCATATAGAAGTGTTCTGAAACAGCATCCATTCCAAAAACATCAAGTGGGGAAGAAAAATAAACTATTCAGCAGTGAGACTAACAGGTCGTTCACTTCATTTCACATCCTCTAGAGGAGATCAGTTTCTTTTCCTAGAACAGGATGCAGTTTCATGACATGAAAATCTTACTGTTGGGAAAGAGGTTTTTGTATCTGCCAAAAGCAGAACTGCTGATTATCACCTTCACACTGGCTGTGCCATCTTCAGGTATGACCTCTACTTCCTGAACTGTTGCTTCTTTATAGAGCCAACTGTAAATGTAAAAGCATATTAGCATCTTAAAAATATGACACACTGCAGAAAATGTGATCCTTGGTCTAGGTCAGAAGGTTCCTATCTAGATAACACTTCAAAAGATGAAGTGCTTTGCTTTACTTCTCTAATGGGGCTATTTTTGGTCAATAGATTGCAAAACATTGATAATTATCTCTGTTATTCTTAATGCAGATTAAAATCAGTATGATATGATTTGAAAAGTTTAAGACACGAATGATTAAGTGTTTTGTATTTGCCCAAGTCCTTCATATGATTCAGATTTATTTACCTTAGCTGAGGTCCCTCTAAGTTGATGTTAACTGTTAGAATCTTCTTCCCTGTTGCTGTCAGTATTTTTTTCTCTATTTCTTGTTTCAGTTCTTCTAAACCATGCCCATGCAGAGCAGAAACAGCTAAAGCATTTTCTTCAGTGGGTTTATACCTGAAAGAAAATTAATTGCTAGCACATTTGTTCATGAAGATTAGGTTGTGAAATATTCCAAGCACAGACAATTTAACTGAGTTACTTTGTACTGACACCTGCTACAGAGGCCACTTCTTGTACGACTCAAGTGATTTCTTTTGTAATGAAAAGCTAATTAATTCTTTTTCAGACCACAGTTACATATGTAGAAGATTGAGAAACACTGTTAAATATATTCTGAAGTGTGGGATCTCTTTTCTAGACTAAGAATTAAAAAGCTTCCAGAATGTAAGAAATGTTTAAGTACACTTAGCATCTCTTGCTTACCTTTCTATCAAATCCACTTTGTTATGAACTTCTACCATGGAGTCCAGTAAATGGCTAGGAAGATTAAGATTCCTCAGAACTGACAGAACTGTTGCTTTCTGGAGGATGGTTTCTGGATGAGTAATATCCCGCACATGAACTATCAGATCCTAGCAAAGATAAATATACAACACCTCTTACCCGGTTGTAGAGACTGTATATAATTTTTTGCATTGCTAATTCATGTAAAATACTTTCCTATCCATTTGATAATACACTGGCAGATTAGAATTGTAAAATTAACTACTAAAACAGTATTAAAGTATTGTTTCTTAGACCATGATGGAAGAAAATCTGCATCAACTTAATCTTCTACCTCTAGTGAGTACAAATTGCATCCCACAAACCTGAAGCAAATGTTGTCAATCAAGCTAGTTACAGAATCAGATATCAAATAATAACTGATTTTTTTTAAAGCCAAGGCTTTGTAACAATAAGGCTTCAAAAACACTGGAGATTAAAAAGAGCAATCTCTAAAAAAAGCTTTTAAAAGAGTAATGGCTGCAAAACTATTTTAAAAAACAGGGAAAAAACCTCCATGTAACTTGTAATTCTGTTTTTGCATTCAAAATATAGAAGAAAATGCTTATGCTTAGCTCCCAGGATACTATTACTGATGCTTCACTAAAAAGCTTTATACAGAAGTTACCAGTTTCAAGTATATATATATAATGTTTGCCATGATAAAAACCAAGCAACCAAACTCAACATTTGCATTCAGATTGTTTAATCATCTTTGCTTAAGGCATTGCTTTAAACTTTTGAAAAATAATTAGAAGTAAGTGACAAACAGGATGCTTTCAGCCAGCTTTTGAAAGCCCTGCTATTACATGCTGAAGTCTAATCTGTAGCAGCATTCTGGCATCTATCTACCACTGAATTTCATTACCTTCCATAATACAGGGTTTTTGTTTGAATGTCTGTGTGTATGTATGCAGCTTTACACTTTGTTACAGCAGACGAAAACAACTTTAATGAGAAAGTAATTGCTAAATTAGATTTGTATTTATTACATCCTGCCTGCATCGCATCACAGTCACCCACTTGTAGTTCTACAGGAAACCTTAAGTTAAAATCACGTAATTTCAGATACTTTATTTAATTTTTAACTCCCAGGAAAGCTAGCCTTGACTCACTTGGATGCAGTGTTCAGATATTTTATCAGAAAAATCTGGTTTATCTGGTTTAAGTATCATGGAGATGGACACATATACTCCAAATAAGCCCTTTCTGAAATTCCTTCATAGCTGAATGTTCTGCTTAGAAAAAGTATCAGAAGATTAGTTTATTTTAAGATATTTACATCATTATCTCAGGAGCTTACTATAGTCAGCTGGATACTTTGCTAAGAACAACATGTCAATTAACTTCCCCTGTTTTGAAGGGGTGAAGATTATCTAAAAGGAAAGTAATTTGATTTCTCAATTTTTTATAGTCGACTACTTACTGAGTAAGCTACTTCTTCTAGTGTAGCTGAAAATGACTCAACCAGATTATGTGGAAGATCAGTCAGAAATCCAATGGTGTCAACATAAATAACTGCCATATGTGAGGGCAGATAGCCAGCATGGGCTGTAATATCCAGAGTGGCAAACAGCTGATTTCTGGGTTGAAGTCCTGCTTCCCCAGTCAAGGCTTTGATCAAAGTAGTTTTTCCTAATTGAATGAAAAAGGACAAGATTTTAATGGCTTGTTCCAAGTAAAATTTAATTTGCAAGGCTCAGGTGAAATGTATGATGTAACATATATTTTTAGATCTATTTTAGTTGTTTAATTGTAGCTTGAGATCAGTTATCTGTATGATGTTAGGAAATCCGAAGACAGTCTTACATTTTATAACGTGGAATTGGGTTTAAGGTCACGTATGTAGTCACATACTGGATCACATCTACAGCTGTGCTGTGAAATCACAAGATGATCAAAAACTGATTCAACCTGCATAGTGACCTACCCACATCTCTCACCTGTAAGACTCTCTGAAGAGCACTGCCATGACAGCATTAGGAAGCATGCACTTACACGCTCCTTGGTGCTTCTGTTGTCAAATGAAATAATTTACTTGCTAAATAAAAAAAAAAAATAGAAGTGCTAATCATATATACCTTTTATTAGGCTGAGGCCTTTATTGGGCATTTTCTCACTAACATAATACTAGAGACATTTATTTGACTCAATGAATATTCCACATAATTAGTCATTAAACTGCTCAGTATATAGCCTAATTAAAGTGTACATTTCAATTATGTGTATACAAAATAGTTTTATTTCTCCATACATGTATCTATATATATATATTTGAATCTTCAGTTTGAAGATGGAAGTATGACATTTAAGAAAAACATACAGTATAATCCAAATCTTTGAGTGTACAAGTCATAACAAAATTAGTGCAAGATATGTTTGTTTTTTTAAAGAAGTTGAATAAAAACATGAAACTGTCTTAACATCATCCAACCTGATTATCCAAAGTCTATTTATGTCTTGAGTATGAATTCACTTGTGTAAGCTAAAAAACTAAACCAAAAAAGCAGAAAAAATCCCTTTAGCTTTATTTAGATTCTCCTAGGAACACATCTCAGAATGCTACACATGATCCATGAAGAGCTACAGTGCTCCTTAAGCAGGTTTCTCAGATCAATGGCCAACTCTCAGTTGTCTTCCTATGCCTCAACTCTTCATGGAGATCTAAAGATCTGTGTACTTCTCTGTACCCGTTCTGATCAAGTAGTAGAGATTCATATAATGGGACATTAACAGTGCAGTCTTCAAAACTGTATATAAAATCTTTTTGGCACAATAGGTGCTAGGCATTTCTCCAAAACACATCTTTGAGACTGAAAAAACCAAGCAGCTTAATTTGCTTTCCTAACTACATCCTAACTGACAAATATTCATTACACAATTAAAAAACCTAATTAAAATACGAAGCCTATACACACACAAATGAGAATCTGGCTAGAGTTTCTAATTAAAAATGAGACAATATAAGCTCTTTTGTGTTAGGATTTCAGGAGCTTTTGCTTACCACAGTTGGTATAGCCCATTACTGAGACCATCGGGAACTCGCATTTTCTGCGCTGAGTTCTAAGTAAAGCCCTTTTTCTCCTTAGTTTCTCCAGGGCACTCCTAATTTTAAGTTCTCTTTCTTTCAAGACACGATTCTGTGTTTCTAGAAATGTTTCACCTGAAAAATAGAAATTAGTAATTGGCAGAATAGTTTACAAGAGAAACTGTAAAGCAAGTGATGTATTTGGAAATCAAGTGAGTTACCACTAGAGCTTGTAAAAAATAAGCCACTAAACCTACGTATTCTTGCCCAAGAATGTGAATATGTAATTATAAAATATATGCTAACCACTCTAAAATATCCATGTACACTTATGAAAAATCCCTGTGGCAAGCAAATAGTTTATCCTTGACCACTTACTGACCAAAAAACTTGACCAGTACAAACCCAAACCTTATTATTCAACTTACTTTCCAATAAATTTTTGTACCTTTGTTTAATTAGATGCAGAACACTGTTTTTCCTCCTGACCTCCTCCAAATAAAATAAGATGCAACTAAATTTGTTTAAAAGCTATGGGGAAAAATAATCATCTAAATCATGAGAATATTTAGACGTTACCTGAGCCCATGATGTATCTTGAACCACCTCTCTGCTGATCTCGCTGTGACACCTCATTTTTCAGATTTGACCTGGCAGCAGAGTAACAGTTAATTAGAAGCAATTTTCTTTAATCCAGTTACACCAAAATACCAAATACACCAAAAAATTGTGAAGCAGTAGTGCTATTCTGATAGGACAAATAAAACCGCTAAATGACTGAGTTGTAAATAAAACCTGCTCATGACAAGAAGCCTGGAGAAAAAGGATTTTTCTGGCTCAACTGTAGCTTGAAAAAGCACACAACTCTCTCGGTAAATTGTACTTGCTATTCTGAAATTCCAGAGAGCCAAATATACCTCTAAAACATCCACATAACTCACACCACCTGCCATGTACACATTTCTATGCCACATAATGCAGAAATATGGAAAATTGAAATGCAAATTAATCTTACTTGTTTATAGCTTTCCTTATTGAACTCAACAGTTTTATATATGAGATATACATATCCAATTCCTACATATTCTTGCAATCCATCTTGTGTCTTAGAAAGAACCGAGACCTTTTCGTGAAAAATACATTTTTTAAGATTATTGAACACATTCTGGTTTTGCCTGTCAGCACTGCAGAAGCTTAAAATAATGACATTATTGTAAATAATTCTGTGCTCTAATCAATCATTGAACACCCTATGTATTTTTTCTTTACAGTAAACATTGCTGGGTTTTGTTACTGTAAAGAAACAGTCACTAAAAGATGCAGATATGAGTATGTGATTTGCACAGCCCGAGGTACCTGAGAAGTGGAATTTCAGCCAATGCTACCTGCAGTTTTGCTTCTTTTGTTCGGGCATTACAGCGAAAAATGTGAAGTACCACGGTGTATCTGTCAAAGACTTGCACGCCCCAGGCACCTTCTAGTTCTTTCTTTAGCCATGTAAGACAAAATAATTGAGATGTCTTCTGTCCCTTCTGTCCCCCACAGTATCACTACATCAATTCCTACACAGCAATTCCTAACACTTAAGTTAGCTGACGGACACTAGAACTCAGAGGATATCAGGATTCCATTGCAATAGATGGGCAATCATTATGAGCATGCAAAGTCAAAATTTGGTTGACCAGAAAGAGAGGAGTTAAAGAGAGTTTAGAAAATAGAACTTTATGTCTAGCCCCATCAAATTCAGTGAGAAACTTTCCACTGCCCTTTACAGATTCTTGCAACAAGTCTTACAGCGTATCAGAATCAAGAATCTCAGTGGTTAAACCCTTGTAAAAAATAATTATGAAATACTGGAATGCGAAAGGCTAGGGATAACATAGGAAAAGAAAAAAGATTACTAAAACTTGCAAACAAATAGAGAGGAATGCAGGAAAATTATTTAATAGCAAGCTTTTAATGAACTACTTCATAAACTCCCAACCAACCCAAACCCCTCATCCTTGTTCTAATTCAGCAAAAGACACTTAAAATATGCAGTAGTTCCCTTATGCCATCGTTAAAATCCAGAATGTTTGTATACATGTTCTCAAACACTTTCTTGAATCAACTCTGTTGAAATGCTCTGAAGATCTGTATTTGTGAAAACAATTTTTAGCAAATCTAGTACTAAAAGAACTCATACTATAAAATAAAGACTTTTCCTAAAAAACTAGGAAATTGAAATGAAACATTTTCAACTTCCCTTTCATCAACAAATGGAAGCACTTGAATAACCATCTCTTAGAGATATTTGTCATCTCTTCATTTTATAATCAGCGAAAGCATTCAAAACTACCAGCGAAGCATTAATGTTGGCTTGCAGAGTTTGCATACACTTTACACCCTGCATGATGCTGCACACACTAAACCTCCCCCCCAAATTTTTATTTTGGTTTGTCCAAGAGTATCTGTAGTTTACGTACCAGTTGTTTTACTCCCAGTGTTAAAGTACTGAGGTATGCTGCACCCCTCAATGCTTCTTTTTAAGGGTTAGAAATAAAAGTTTAAGTATTTGAAACATTCAACTATAAGCTGGCTCTGAATTTACACCTCATATTCAAAATACAATTCAGCATCCACAGCATAGGGAAAAAAATATGCTACCCTTTATAAATATAGAAACTTAAGCACATAGCTAATCCAAAATGTTGACATTCTTCATAACAAAAGCTGTGTTAACACCATCATTTTGTAAAAAAACACCTTGAGTAACTTTTTCAACATTTTAAATAGGGCCAGTGTCAAATGTGGGAGCAGAGTCTAGAATAAATCATACTAAGCTGCTGGAAAATTTCATGCACAAGGGCTGGAAACATATATCAACTGGACAAATGCAATAGGTATTAAGATTCTTTTCAACAAAACTCAGTCCTGGTGCTTCATATATTAACATTTGCAAATTCAGAATCTTAACCAACCACTTCTCCTAACATCAATAGCTTCCAAACAACACTGATGCAAAGAATATGATTTGATATTGTATTTAATTACCTTTGTTAGTGAAGATATTCTTTCCACATTCAAGAAGACAGCTGTCACATGGGGCAATTTTTTAATCTTTTCTAAAAGATGGATAATGATTGCAAAATACAGTGTTAAATGTCAATTCTCTTTTTAAAATGCCCAGACTATAAACCATTTTGCACTGAGCAGAATGCTCATAAACATCAAATGGCACCATATTCTTTGTTCATAGAGCAGTTTTAATTGCTAATTTAGTACTGTGCCAAGAACAGCATCAGTTTCATCGTATGTCAATCACATAAAGTTATGGACTAAGTTGCCTCACACATTTTCAGTGACCAGGGGTTATGTTTATTCTGCATTGCTTTTGTAACCTTAAAAAGTCCTTCAAGTTTGCCTGAAAACCTGCATGATGGATTAACAAAATTCTCCCTGTCTTCAGCTTTCACACCTATCCTTGAAGAGTTTGGCTGCAAAAGTCTTCCACTTAGTGCCGAAAGATCTCAGTCCTTACCTGTCAAAACCTGAAAGTTTCCTTTGGCAAAAACAAACTTCTTGTTGGGGTTTTTTGTAGGAATAATTATTTTATCAAGAACTGTCCAGTTCTGAAGAGTATCTACAAGAGCAATGGCTTCGGCAATCTGTAATTCAGCTTCAGGAACGTAACAAAAATAGAAAAAAAAATAAAGATTACAATGTACCATCATAACTCTGCTCAGATCTCCAATAACTACAGTACATGCATGAACATGAAAAGACTAAGCTACACCGAAATTCTTTTAACCTCTAGGACAAGGAGCGAAGTGTCTTACCCTAACCAGAGTAATTGAACAGTTTGAATGCAATTTTATCACACAAAGCATCTTTCTAACAGTATAAATTATTTCTGTGGTTGTTTGCTTAGGAGAATTTTTAATTGCATTGTCAGGAAAGAAATCAAAGAAAAAAATCAAGCTTTTTTTTCTCAAGTGCAATGAATAACTAGCTGGAAAATCTGTTCTTTGAGATGATCACAAAGCCACGCATTTAACACTTTGGTGTTTTGCGGCAATAATTTGGGAATTACTAATACAGCATATCCTGCTAACTTCACAGCCACTTATTCATAAGGGACCTAAACTGGTTTGTGACTTGCTAAAACCAGCAGATTTGAATTCTGTATTCTGGTTCATCAATTACTTTTGGGTTTTTAACATCTACACTGCGAAGCAATGACTTTTGAGGACTTTGTGAAATCACAAAGACTACACAAGAATATCATCAGCAATTCTAGTCTTGATATGCCAAACCTTTCCTCTTCTGAACAAATTTTTCAAGTTTCTCTAGACAGCAAAACATGATTTATATACTAAATAGGTTACATTGGTCCAAAAGGTAACATATTTTTAAAGATAATTGTGATCTACTTTTTCCTCATATTGTTGATTGTTTCTTGTAAAAGACACAAATTTCCTGTTGTATCTGTGGTGCTTCAAAAATAATTTCAAAACGTTTGTTCAGATTTCAGGCTCTTGAACTGGAGGGCCTAAATAAATGGAAAGGGACCATTGCTATTCTTTTGCATGTTTGGACAGAAAGGAGCCTTCATATTTTACCTCCTTTCAGTTGTAAAATAATGTCATGTCAATTCTGAAAAGGTTAAAAACTTTATTCTGCAATGTGACAACTTGTTAGAATTAGGAGTACTAATAAAACTAAACAAGATTTAGGTTCATTACATAATAAATTGGAATCAAGGGTAAGTATATATAAACTGTCTTTTACTGTCCAGAAGGACATGGACAGGCTCAAGACATGGGTCCACAGAAAACTAGTGAGGATCAACAAGAGCAAGGTCCTGCACCTGGGTCAGGGCAGTATATTGATACAGGCTGGGGGATGGACAGATGGAGAGCAGCCCTGCCGAGAAGGACTTGGGGGAGTTGGTAGACAAGAAGCTGGACATGACCCAGCACTCTGTGCTTGCAGCCCAGAGAGCCAAACGTGTCCTGGGCTGCATCCAAAGCAATGCAGTCAGCAGGGCAAGGGAGGGGAACCTGCCCTTTGGTCTGCTCTGGTGTGACCCCACCTGCAGTGCTGCACCCAGCTCTGGGGTCTCCAGCACAAGGGAGACATGGACCTGTTGGAGCAGGCCCAGAGGAGTGCCACAAAGATGATCACACAGGTGGAACCTCTCCTATGAGAAAAGTCTGGGAGATTTGGTGTTGTCCATCTTGGAGAAGACTCCTGGGAACACCTTTTTGTGGCCTTTTAGTACATAAAAGGGGCTTATAAGAAAGATGGGGACAGACTTTTTAGCAGGACCTGTTGCAATAAAACGTGGTAGTGGTTTTAAATCAAGAGATTTGATTTGATATAAAGAAGAAGTTTTTTACAATGAGAACAGATTGCTCAGAGAGGTGGTGGTCCTGTAAACATTCCCTATGAACATTCAAGGCCAGAATAGGCAGGGCTCTGAACAACCTGGTCCAGTGGAAGATGTCCTGGCTCATTGCAGGGGGGGTCAGACTAGATGACCTTTAAAGGTCCCCTCCAAGCCAAACCATTTTATGCTTCTATACATAAAAAGCTAACTTGCAAGATGCTTTAATCCTTTAAACTGCAACCTTATAATTAGTGTTCAAAGAGAAGCATCGAGTTCAGAATGTATCCTTATTGTGTGTGATTAATGCTTATATATTAGCTAGTTACGACGATTTCTGAGAGAAACCTAATAGTAGTCCTAAAAAAAATCCTTACAGAGGAATTATTGGTGACTGCATCACTAAGTAACTTCATAAAAGCACTGAAGTCCCCAAGAGGATTTATACAAGACTTCATCTTCACTGCACTCTCTTCTCTGGACAGGAGGCTATTGCTGCTCTTTAGCCACCTTCTGGGCAAGCCTAAGGCCAAAGGACTCCAGCCCACCTGGGCAGGCAGTACGGTTGAGGGCTGAGGGCATTTAACATTGTGCTAATAGGGAGGACACCCGACTGTTTCCCTGACCAACCTGCACTGAGGCGTTCTGCCGTCCAAAATCCAGGTAGCATGGGTTGCAAGTCAAAGCACAGACCTGCCAACACCCACTAACAGCGCCTTGTCTTTTCAAAAGTTGTCAAGGAAGGAAGGAGAGACCGAGACCTTCCATCCAAGCTTGTCCTTTGCAAGCTGCATGTCAGGGTTTCACCGCTGTAACAGCGGGTCCACTCCACACCAGCGGCACAGCCACAGAATCAGCTAGGTTGGGAAGGACCTCTGAGATCATCGAGTCCAACCTGAGGCCGAACACCACCATGTCAATAGCTCAAGGCACTCAGTGCTACTATCAGTCTTTTCTTACACAGTTCCATGAACAGTGACTCCACCACCTCCCAGGGCAGGTCATTCCAAATCCCCTGGAAGTATTCCTTCCTAGCGCTCTGGGAGCCCGCCCGCCCCCGCAGACCCGCACCCGTGGTGAGCGGCGACTTCTGCGGGCCCCACTTCACCGCGGGGTGTACGACGACAACGCGCTGGGCTCCGGGCCCCGGGGCCAGCTGAGACGGGCTCAGCAGCTCCTCCAGCGCCGACTCATCCTCCTCTTCTTCTTCTTCTTCATCCCCGCCGGCGTCCGCCGCCCCGTTCCACGGCGCTCCGCCGCCCGTGCCCGGCGGGCGCAGGGGGGCCCGGAGCGGGGCGGCGGCGCTGAGGGGGCG